>JAGDQP010001487.1:5340-36226 GCA_022664845.1 Lepisma saccharinum
AATAATAATAATAATAATAATAATAATAATAATAATAATAATAATAAATACTTTGCTTCTCCTTTAGGTGAATTTACTCATATTTTTTTTAATTTTATTTTAACGTAGTTTTTATTTTTATTTCAATTTTGGGCTATAGATAATGGCTTCAATGCTTAATGATACAGTATATCGATTTCTTCCAAATGTTTAGTTTATTCTTAATTGTAAAGTCCTGATGGTTGACATTTGAATTGATTATTTGTATCTTGTGATTTTTTTTATCTAATGTTAAGGATTTTTTTTTTAAATCTAGTTCTGGGTCTTCTTAAATATTTTTCTTGTATCATTCTCATTGAATACTCACTGCCTTCCTTTCTTTTATGATAAGTGTTCATTCTCAGTTTTATTTTTATTCATCTGTTTGTTATTATTTTTTTAAATTGCTTTATTCTTAGGAATGATAACATAAGGTATCGTATTTTTGTGTTTGTGTAAATGATATTGCATTTATTGAGATCAATAAGCTATTTTTCACATTTATTGAAACTTAAAAAAATATATATTTTCATTTTTACTTTTGTTCCACATTGAAATAGAATATGATGTACATCACATATTAGATTTCCTTTAATGCAGTAAGAGTATTTTGCATCGTGAATCTATATTTTGAATACGTGAGCAGGACACGTAATATCAACAAGATGGACTACATTGAAAATTTATCAAATATCCTAATAATAACAACTATAATTAAACTATTCTAATAATGACCGCTTTAATATAGTATCTAATTCTTTTAAGATTATTAAGGAAGTTAAGAAAGATTATTAATTAAAAGAAAAGTCAGAATGTGGAGTCATTTAGATAGATATGAGGATCGTTCAATAAGTCCTTAGAAAATCCAAGAGATGGCACTCGTAGAATCGAAAGAGGTTTGCTCTTAGTAAGCGTCATCCCTCACTAGACTGCTGTTAAAGTTTCAGCTGTATCCATCACGTGGTTTCATTTCCATAGCAACAAACTTCTGTTTATATCGCAAAAAAAATAAATAAATAAATAAATAAAAAAAAATCGTGCGGTGATTAAACACTTCTATTTAAAAGACTTTAACACCGAAAGAGATCAAAGCTGAGTTGGATGAAGTTCATGGTAAATCTGCTCCTGTGTTTGCGACTGTTTACAATTGGGGAAATGAGTTTAAAAGTGGCCGCACATCCACAAATGATGAACAGCGTTCGGGACGTTCAGTGGAAGTGACTTCCTCCGAAGCGATTGACAAAATCCACGATATAGTTTTCAGTGATCGACGAATCAAAGTGCGCGAAATAGTTGAGGCCACAGGCATATCACAAGGTACAGTGTTTTCAATTTTGCACGAAACATTGGGTGTGTTAAAATCACGGCAAGATGGGTGCCGCGTTTCCTCTCAGTGGAGACAATGCACTGGTTTCCTGCGCAGTTTCGATAGCGAAAATTCTGGAAATAAAGTTCGAATTATTACATCCACCATATTCGCCAGATTTGGCCTCCAGTGGCTTTTTTTATTTTCAATCTTGAAAAAATGGCTCGGCAGAAAAAGATTTACATCGAACGAGGAGGTCATCGCCTAAACAGATGCCTATTTTGAGGACCTTCCAAAATCCTACTTTTTGGAGAAACGATGTTAAAAGTGTTTCGAGCTAAAAGGAGATTATATTGAAAAATAAAAAAATCTACCTTAAATAATTTGTTTTTCTATCTTTTACTAAGGACTTATTGAACGACCCTCGTGAAATAGGAACGAACTGATAGCTATACAAATGAGGTAAAGAAGAGAACATAGTATTATGAAGAAGATGGAGAAAGAGCTATTATTACAGTGGAGTCGCAATAATGTCATGAGACACCAACTGCCTCTCCAAGCCCCAAGAATTACCATATTTTAACCCTCTATTGACACCAATCTATAGGAACTTTAAATAGGTTTACCCGTTTGAACTTGTGTGCACCTGAGACAGCTTGATTGGATCGAGCGAAAAGTTCATCCACCTTTTAACATGTCCAGATTTACTTTCTCCATTTTTCTCTCTTTTTTTTTAGGTTCAGAAGATTAATTTGAACAAAAACCAGAGTTTGATTACAAGAGAGGTCTTCAGAAGGTGGGGGGAAAGCGTTCGACTCAAAACAAAAACCGACTTTTAAAATGAAATACAGCGTATTGGCTTTTGTGCACTGGCGTAACTAACGGGCTCGCAATGCTTCGGTTGAAGGAGGTCTACTTACGAAGCTTAATTTCAAAGTTCAGTAACTTTGTGGTGGCCGTTCTGATTTGCTGCGGGGAGGCCCATACGCCCTTAGTTACGCTACTGCTTTTGTGTCTATCACTATACCACACGTCAGGAATGGGTGTATGGTTTTCATATTCATATTTTTACAGAACATTAAATTCAATTTAATTAGATTTGCACAGTAATAAATACTGACTCTAAACATGATAATTACGATACTCCCCTTTTACTTGTGAAACAGTGAAAAGAGTAGCAGATAATCACGTTTGTGAAAATTTATTAATTTTAATATCATATTTTGTGAATGAATTTCTTTTATATCAAAAAATCGTGTGCAGTATAACTCCAAAGGTACTTGTAAAATTGAAATAATATTACCAATGAAAAATGAATAAAAACAGTAAGAAATGATGAAGTTTATTTTACCTGATGCAAACCAAAATCAGCCAAGCGCAAGATTCCATTCTCATCTATGAGCACATTCGAAGGTTTCAAGTTACCATGAATGATTGGCTTTCCTCTTGTATGCAGGAAACGCAGGCCTTCGAAAAACTAGGACAGAAACAAAGATATGGTAATTAACGATTCATTTGCTGTCTCATACATAGAAACAGTATATGTGAGGCGGAAGGTGAAAAAGGACCTCTTGTAGGGGAAGGAAAATTTTCAGTACAAGCAAAATGATGGTTAGGGTTAGGGTGATTCATTAAAAAAAAAAAGTTGTATATTATTTATTAAATATGTTGAATTAAACGAAGGTGACATTGAAAAAGCTTGTTTCCTCAAAACACCTCATTTCCGTACAAAATATTTCATAACTCATCTAAATTTGATACACAATTTTTGAGAACTTAATGCGGAATTTGAAAATAACAAACTTATCTTAAATTTTCGGCAAGAGGTTCGCTTTTCGCTTCCTGCTTCACAGATATATAACCTAAGTCTTCATAGAACAAAGTCTCTTTTTTGTTATGAATCAGCCTATAATTGATTGTTTCGAGTGTTGATATCAAGACGCTCCCCAGGCTTTTTCTAGGTTAACGCCGTTCGGCAGAATGAATTACCCTCGAAAGAAATAGAAAAGTACTCCGCGTTTTCCAAGTCGTATTGAATACATGTTCTTTATTTAAGCCATTTACACTTCGGCATCGGATCGCTGTGCCAGTGGATCTCGGTTCGATTCCCATCCAGGGGAACGTTTTTATTAAACATGTAAGACAGAAAAGAAAGAAATAGTAAATAAGAAGATAAAAATCTATTTCTAAAGAAACCAAAACATTATTTGTGTGTATCATGTTTTGATTTCTCTGTAAATATGTTTCCGTTTTCTTTTTTCTGTCTTTTACTATTTCTTTTACGTCTTAAGTTTTGTAAAAGGTCAAAGCCTTGTCTGACACGTTAACGACTTAAGTGTAATAGAAATGGTTGGTTCAGTAACGAGAAAAACATCATTCGCTTACCTTTGGGTAACCAGATGTTCCTCGCTAAAGAACATCTACACAATAATAGTAGTATTAAAAAACTAAGACTACTAAAATACAACTTCCAAACTTTTTTTTTTTTTAAAAAAAGGAAGGCAATATGGGGGTAAAAGAAAATTTTAGATTAAGAAGTACGCATAACCTTGTTATACACCGTATACAATATTTTTCGTATTCGTGGTGTTTTTATTGTGTGAGATATATTGTTTAGCGAGGAGCGCTGGTCCCTCAAAGATAAGCAAAGTGTGATATATTTTCTACAACTTTGAAAACATGATAAATGTTCAGAAAATCAAGACACAGATTTTGGGAGAATAAGGAAAACGCAATAGAAAGTTTTATCATAAGATCTTTTCTACAAGAAAATTTATGTTTTATTTCTAAAATTAGATTATAAAATTCTAAACGTTATATTACAGCTCTGTAATGATTCTCTAAAACATATTTCACGTTACTTGGATTTAGTAATATACCCAGATAGCAACGAAAATTGACAGTGTGACGACAGTAATCGAATAAGGTTGCATTGAAGTTGACATGATAAATGTAGAAGTATCCTTAAGTATGAAGCCCAACTTCTGCTTACAACTTGGGAAATGTGCAACAAATGGAATATGTAAAAAGAGGTAAATTTCCCAAATATACTCTATCTATGTTTGGGCAAGTCCTACTGTTGATATTTTGTAATTAACATGGAAGGTTCAATCAACTCAGGCGTTGCTGCAGATGTGAAAATTCTGGGCAGCTGCGAGTGAATTTGAACACGCGATCTCCTAGTCTGAAGTCTTACTCATTGAATTGTTGTAACGGTGTGTGCGTAGTAGTGTATATATCTGTTTATATAATGAATGGGATGGTTACCTAGCAACGACTTCAGTAAATGAGTTAAATGTTATTCTTGTTAATTAAGAATCAAATATATTCATATTAGCAATAAGTGAGAAATGAATTAGATGAAAATATTAAAAGTTATTTATGGTGCTCAAGAGATGGCAGCACTGAATACTATTGCCAATTGTAAAGAAGGAAGATTCTTTAATTTCTATTAAAATGAATTATTTTTCATTTTATATTGATCAACTATATTTATTATTAATATGAAATGAATTTGTAATAATTATAATTATTTATTGTTCGAATTTTAAATGTTGAACCACAATTAATTAATCACCAATATATAGTATATGCAGATTCCGTGAGTTGTATATAAATATTTAATGCTCTGCTTGGAAGCAGTTTCAGGAGATAATTCTACCTCCTGGCAAATAACAAATGAACGATCCCACTACTCGCATCGTCTATTCGTCTCATCTTAAAGTCACCTGCCTATGCTAGTAGCACACCCGATCCTTACGTACAAGAGAGGGGGCACGGTGTATTGGTATTGACAGTGTACTACCATATAGACTAAATAATAAAATAGACTTTTACCACCTACCTATTTTCGTCTGCGCTAAGGAGCACGTGATTTTGAACCCTATCGTTAGGTGGCACTGGTAGCTACTACTGGAAAGAACCAGCTACTAAAAGTAGTCATCAGAGCCACCTAACAGCAGGGTTCAAAATCACGTGCTCCTTAGCGCAGACGAAAATAGGTAGGTGGTAAAAGTCTATTTTATTATTTAATCCATGGCACTTCCAAAATGCGACTAGCGTTACAAGTTAGTCAATGGCGAAATGCTTTTAGCATGCACACGGACAACTCCTGAATGCTATAAAATTTAATTGGTAGAACGCTTTTAAATTTATTAGAATGCACTAACTTAACTGTGCAGGCGAAAAAAAAAAAAAACATAACAAAAGTAACTAATATAAGCCCCAGCAACACACATCACTGGTCCATCATTAGTTAATTGTTGAGCAGGTTGTAAAATGGTTCGTAACTACCAAACCACCAACTACTAAAAAACAAGAGAGTACCAATCCCAGATAGCACACCAGCTTGCAACAAGGTTGCCAGTTGCTTACTTTGAGCTAGTCACATGTGATATTTATAAACTTAATAAACAAGCATAAAACAAACAAACAATATAAAATTATTGTTACGCGCTCGTAGTTATACGTGGAAGCTTGTCAAACCTGAAATTTATTTCGATTTTATTTCATTGCACTTCCACTGTCGTCTCAGTGCAATGAAGTCCCATCACGTGGCAGGACTGTTTCGCCGTAAGCGCCAACTCTCAACCACGGGCGTCTCTTGCGATTTGGTGAACTAAGTACAAATGGAGCTTGGAAAGCGAGTTAAGGCATGCGGTTCCGTGGTATAATGACTACAGCATGGGATCGGTGTGCCAGTGGTTCTCGGTTCGATTCGCATCCAAGGCAACGTGTTTATTTTTTAAAGAAGGGTATTACTTTTTTTTCTCGTCCTGTCAAAGCTATCTCAACCTTGATTTTTGTAAACTAAACTGCTTGATTCAACCTTGTTTAAACGTTTGGGCTTGATTTCCTAAGGTTTCATCAAATGATGCTACTTGTCAAAGGAAATTTGATTCACTCTTGAGTAAGGTCAGAATCGCTATATGGAAATGACAGCTATGGTTGGCTGATTATTCCCAATTTTGCCAACAATTAGCCAACGTAGGCCCAACTATAAATTTCCAACCTGAGGCCAACCGTTGGCCGTTCAAATAATATCGTACTATATAAGGTAACCTAGTCCTGTAACATCATAAAAAATCGGTATAATGAACACCACGGTCATGCAACTTCAGTGAAATACTCACATTATGGACCACTAACTCAAGACGTTCCTGTGGTATACCATTAACTCAAGATGTTCCTGGTTTCCCCGGCTTGATCCAGACAGAGAAATATTTTTCTTACAGAAATCACTATAATTACGCTATATATAATGTATTTTATAACACTCATTTACAGACGATTTTACCATGAAAAAAAAATCAGAAATCCTAGTAGGATCTGCGTTGGGAATAGTCGGTTGTCCTTGAGGTGTCTAGGGCGGATATTTCGCCCAACCAATTTGTGTTGCTGGGAGAACAAAGCGAAAGAGATTGGTTGTGAACAGAACCTTATGTCATGGAGCTGTTACTGTAGTGTGTTACAGCATCTTTGTCACAACAAACGAAATAAACTGTCACAAAGTTACCATCACAAATGTATGTACACAAGCAATCAAGTGTAAATAAAATTTGCCGAAAGCTTTTCTCCTATTTGGGATTTGTTTCCCAAAGCTTCAAACTAGGAAACAACTTTTGCAATTTGAGTTAACAATAAAACATTTTTAAACGCAGATTTTAAAGCTTTAATATACGAAATTTTGATATAAACCGCAATTTTGCATTTGTAATTCCCTTCAGTAACCTAAGTTTATATGTATACTATTGCTATGTGTAAAATAAAGGTGGTTATTTTACGTACCTGCCTTACTAAGATCACCGTTCGAGACTCCAGGGAATTTGTAAGTTTCAGGTACATGAGGTACTCTCCAAGATTCCATTCGCATAGAGGAGTGATAAGGTAGATGTGATCTTCCTCTTCAATACATGTTAGGTAGTGCAATATGTTTTCATTTCTTAGAGGGAGCAGTGGCTCGACACACTTCCTCAGCGATACATAAGCAAGTCCAGCAAATGAATAACGGGGCACATTTTTAACAGCTATTCCTTTCCCTGAACTGTCTAGTGCTAAAAACACTTCACCGTAGGTTCCTTTGTCAATAGTAAAATGTCCTGACATTTTGCTGAGTGTAAATCCTTCTAAGGTTCTCTTCTGTTTGGCTGGTAGATTTTTTAATGCAGAGAGAAGCCACCACCATCGACCATGTTTTATTTTTGGTGGAGTTGGCAAATTTGTTTCTTGAGGCACAGACACCATAGGATTTTGAACAGAAGCTAATTTTGATTGTATGTTCTGTTGATACAATACAGGGAAATTTTGGAACATTAAATTAGGAGTAACAGGAGGCGTTATATGCGACTCCGGACGCCAGCTTTCCTGACCAAAACCATATTGACTGGGGCTGTTAGGAACACTTTGGGGAGAAAATCCCGGTGGTACAGGGATTTGTCGATTTGGAAGAGAAGGAGTAGTGCACAGCCCAACACCTTCCGCATTTGGAGCTGTGAAATTGCTGGGTAATGAGTCTCTAACAACACTGGGAGAGTTTATAGAACTGTACTTATTGTGGAATGCATTTTGCGTCGATGTTACATAAGAAAATAGAGGTGTGTTCATTGAAGCCTTCTCATCTGGTTTATAATTTTGTGCTCCTTGAAAACTAGCGTTCTGAAGAGTAGATGCTGATTGACTGAAAGACATCCGCGGAAACGAGGAAAGTGAAGTAGTGGTTTGACACTGAATATTGTTGCTATTAGGTGAAGAATACATGCACCTGTTAGATGACTTCATTTGACTATCTGGAACACAACACAATACCGATGATTCAGAATACCTTCCAAGACGTAGAGATTCACTCATATTACTCCCAGTTAGTGTCGGAACTTGCGTTACGGGAGCATATGGCTGCTTCAAGTTATCGTTTTCCGATAACTTTAGTTGCTGAATTAACAAACTTGTATTTCGGAAGCTTAAATCACTTAAATACATGTCAGGAGTTATCAGTTCTGGAATAATTTTGCTTGTCTGTTCGCTACTTCTTGGCGACATCGAACAATCTGCTTCATAATTCAAGTCGTTTGAAGTTATATCAGTGTCTGTCATATCAGTTGTTTCGGGTTGTTCTGCATAATCTTCTGTGCTTTGTTTGTCTTCTGTTGACTCGCTTTCCTCACATTTTGTAGGCTCTTTCTTCTGCTGTTTTATGCGCTTCTTTTTTCGCTTCTTTGATAATGCTTCTATCATGTGATCAAGACGAGCTTGTTCCCTCAGCATTATCTCTTTCAAATCTACTACTACTTTCCTGTAACATCTTTCATCAATATTAAGTTCCTTAGCAAATTTTAATTTCGTTATTATTGACTGCCATTTTTCTCTGAGTCGATCATTATAGTCTTCTTCTAACTCTCGTAAAACAAGTTGCAATGTTTTATCAGAACATGTCCCATAACTGGTCTCTCCTTTTCCGCTCCTACCTCTACTTTTGGAGGACGAATACTGAAGCCTACAAGCATTTTCTTCCTTCCACGCTTTTTTGAATTTCAACATGAGGTCTTGGAACATCTTCTGAAGATAAAGAATCACAGTGTTAACCTCACTTCTTCTGTTCGTTTTCTTAAGTGATGAGATTTCCGTCGTAGCTGCATCCAAATCTTTAAGTGAGTTCTGACTTACCGACGGATTTGACAGCTGTCCACGTTTGATAACCACTCGCCTTTCATAGAGAGGCGTATCCGCACTAAGAGTTTGTATTGCTTCAACACTAAACGATCGTCTTGCTATGGAACAATCCCCTTCAGATCCATTTGCTGACATAAAACTTAAAGACTTGGAGGATTTTAATTTATAGCCTTCAGGCATCTTGCACTCATCCGTTGTGGTTGCAGCCGGTTCGCCAGCTCCACTTGATACAACGGCGTTTCTTTCAATACAATCTTCTTCTTTAACAAGTTCCTCTACTAACATAGTTTCTTCTACTTTCTCCAGATCTTGTTCTTTCCCTGTCTCTTCTAGTTCTTGTTTGCTGTCAGGTAGGGGATGTGTCGCATTTTTTGACAGAGAAAGTTTCACATCTTCCACATTTGTTATAGACTTGATTAAGTCCCAAGGAGAAGCCTGAGGCCATTCACCCACTTCCGAAGAGTCAGACGCTGTATGAATCGAATCAGACCGATAGGACTCTGAAAAAATATTATCTTCACGCTCCATTACTGCATGGTTATCAGTCTCTTCCGTAATGGTCGGCAGGTCTAATTTTTCAACCTTTTCTGGTGTACCTTCATTTTCAGCTTTGTCTTTAGTTACTCCTGGAGTTGATTTTTCTCTTGTTGGAGGATTCAATTCAGCAATCATTTGCGCCCTCATTCGGGCTGCTTTCATCTTGGTTGCCTTTGCTTTTCGCCGCATTCGCTTGGACATCGGAGCACAAAAGCTAGTGACAGGAACACTAGCACTTGTAGAGTTCCCATCCGCGCATTCTGTTATTTCAATTGGTTTATTTTGTTCTTCGCTCTCCTTCGGTTTCTCTTGGACTACAATACTTTGTCCAGTTTCAAGTGTCTTCATTAACTCTCGAAATGCTTTGACTTTTGCTTTCACTAGTCGAATGTGGTAATCATCTGCGTTAAAGTTATATGTGACGATACACATCTCCAAGAATCTTTGATAGTATAACTGGATTTCATGGTAGTGCAACTGAAGCCATCCTCGAGCGCAGCTTCCAACTGGACAAGCCACAAATAAAGGCATTAAAGCAGCTGCCATGATCCACGAGGTGGAGGGAGACAAACCATGCCTAAATGATAAGAGGGAAGTAAAGTTTATAAATTTCAAAAGCAGATTTCAAGAGATATATAAATCAAGAAAATACAACTAACTAATGAGGTAGTTAAAAAATTCTTCAAATCAAGCAATCAATTAAAAAAGTGCATTAAAATCACAGTAAAGATATACTAGACAATTCACTACACGCATATAAAAGAAAGATTTTCATATGTAACTTAAATATATTTCATGTAGCTAAGCAAAATAAATACTTAAAGCTTAAATATACATATTTCTTCAACTGCAGAAGTAAAATTTATATAATTTACACAAAAATGATTTTATAAGATTTAGATTCCCTTTATTCTCTGGTATAAATTTATATATTAGAAGAAATTGGTTCGAAGTGTTTTCTTAATGAGTTTATTATTATTATAGTAACTAACAACATCTTTCTAAGACAATGCTGGCAAGCAGAATATTGAATTCAGTTATGAGTACAGAACTATTGTGGTATGGAATATTATGCTATAGAATTATTAACTGAATTTTAATTTTATTTATTTATTTATTTTGAATTAATTGTAACTTAGGCCGAATGGATGATGATGAGAGAATTGGTGGAATGAAGCAAGTGGGAGAAAACGGGACAACCCCGACAAAACTCACGTCCACGGTGTTTATCCACCATAAAGCCCATATGGCATGAGCCAATTATTAACTGAATTACACATATTAAAAGATTTTTTTCCCTTGGTATACTTTTATATATTACTTCCCGAAACTTTTCTGTAATTACCTCTGCTTTGCTATGTTAAAGAGCTCTGCAGGTAAAGTTGGATCGATTTTACCTCGTCAACAATTGGTGCATTTTTCCTTATTCACATTGTGTGAAGGACTGCCTGAAGTTGATAGTCAGTGCTTGTCTTATGCTAGCTGTGGATGTTGTATTGGAGACGTTATAGTGCATATCAAATGCCACGCCAATTGATATCTGAGTCAGTACAGTGCATCATGAATTCACGATAAAAAGGCCTCTGTGTCATATTGCAGTGGGAGTCCAAAGACATCAGTGGCATTGTACAGGACCGATCAGGATGTAATGGCCGAAGGTAAACAACAAATGAGAATACTAAGGCGATTAGATACTATCAAAATTATTCGCCAGAGCTCCGATAGCACTGTCTTGATGCCATTGGGATGTGTCATCCCAAGCGCTCGCAAGCGTCTAAATAAAACTGGTCAAGACGTCCTGGCGAGCGCTTCCACTCAACCCGTCCTCATTTGGTGCGCGGTAACGATGAGTGAGGAACCATCGAGAATAGTCTCTACAGGATTGGCATCGTACCCTCTTCACCAATGAAGTGATTATTTGTTAATGTCCTGGTGAACATCGACTACGAGTGTGGAGAATCTAACACGTTTGCAAGCCTCAGGCACATCACATCGTCTCACGTGTTCAATAGTAGCGTGGGTCCAGCATGTTTTGGGTTGACATCATCAGTGTTTGCTGGATGCCTCTCGTTTCCATTCAGAGACTGATGATTGGTGTACGTAATCCGGATACCATTCTCCTACTTGTTGTTTTACCGATGTTCGTTCTGGATACTTACTCAGAAGTATGGCAGGGTGATAATTCCCGTCACTATTGTGTCAAAGTTGTCGAGGACATCTTTCAGCTAGCCAATATAACAAGTATGGACAAGCTCTTTTCTTTCTCTCGAGACATGGACTTTCTTTAGCAGTCTAGGGTCTGCGAAAGAAGGCTTCGCAACGCTGTAGAAAAGCACGAGCCACTTTCAATGTTCTCCAGAAGGTAATTCTAAAAGAATGGAGCAGATTAGACTAGAATGGCCTAGTATACAGAGCACCTGCGAGCAAGTGAGAGAGACAGAGACAGGAGGGTTACAAACATGTTTCAATAAACTAGGCGGTGTAAGATCTTGCTGAAAGTTCTAAGAGAATACGACAGATAATGCAGTGATGTGAAACTATTATTTTATTTCTATGAATTCCTTTTCTTTGTGTATTCTTCTTTTTTTCCCTTTGTCGTATTCTTTCAGACAGCATTCTACTGTTTATTGCTTATAAGTTAGGAGTAAATTTTTGTTCTATATTGTAACGTGGACTTTGCAAAGAATTTTTGATGTGTGTAGGAATTACAACTGAATTATTAACTACATGATGTCAATAATAGCTCCTGCAAGTTGCGTCCGTCTTCTTCCTTTTCCTCTTTTTCCTTTGGGTATATTTCAGGTCATCGTTTGATGTACAATTTCTGCTTCAAATAATATTTCGACGAGTTTCCTTGCTTTCCTTTTCTATATCCAGTTCTGATTCAATTCCTCCTACATCCCACAATACTTCCCCATTACGTAACTTGATACTCCTCGAGTCTTTTCCATTCTTCTTCAGATTCAAATTTCGTAGTCTCCCACCCTTTTTTTCATCAGTTTTTCGTAGATTGTATTTTTTTGCTCTATACGTACGTGCATACAAAACATTTAATATTTTTTTTTTCTTAAACCTTAGATTACTGTTCTCAGATTTTTTTTTATTTCGTGAATTCCCTTTCGACATCGCTATTCTCAACGTTCTTAATTTCCTCATTTATATCTAATATATTCTAAAAATTGGGCACCCAATATGACAAAAACGATGTCAAATATGTGAACTAATCGGCAAACCAGAACTACACCTCTACACACATCAATAGTAAAATCAGACCGACATGCATTCTAGTGTCGCCAATATAAGTAACCCAATCGTCTACTAACATATTTTACTGCGAGAATAGGTGCTTGGTGGGTTAGGCGTGTAGACTAGTAATATGTATGTGGTCTCTGCAGATGACGCACTATCATTTCAACTTGAACCAGCGCCAATACGACTCCCCCCTCAGAGTTTTTGTGATAGTACGCTGTCTCTACTTCAAGGTACCTGATCAACTCTCTCGTCTTCTAATGCTCATGTTTACCTTTTTCCAATCGACATTTCTATCTAATAGGACTTTCATATATAATAGTCAAAGGTTCAATTTGATTTGTACAGTTATTAGACTCTCTGAGATGGGCGAGAAAAAATATTTACACTGAAACAGACCAGGTTTCATATATAGTTATGTTTTAACGCAGAACATGAAATAACTATAGGTTTTCTTTTAAGCAAAATTATATTCATTTATTGCCTTGCATACTAGAATCAATTCATAAAGGAACATTGTTTTTGGCTAAAAAGTAAAATTAACACATCATGTGTCGTCAGAACACATATTACCTTGAATACCAAATAAGTTATTTCTACGATCTCTGTAATTAGTGCTATCACGAAATAACTTGATCTCAATTGTCGCATCGTGTACCAAGAAAATTCCAATTTCAGGAGACAAGGTTTAAATTTATTAAATACTATTTCTCTGATAGCTTAACATTGTTTTATCACCCCTTAAAATCGTATTTTGAAAATCCCGGATATTTGTTACTGAATCTATGTTCATCCAATCAATAAACAGTTTTCTCTTTTCAAGTATCAACAATATCAACATAATCAATAACTGACCTTAAACTTTTCCCTGAAACCTATCTTCCCACTTTTCGTTTATCATTCAATGCTTTTCACAGCTTCTTCTTAAACCTTCCTTCCCACATGTTGTTCATTGATATTTTAGTGTCTGCAAGAATCATCATCATATCTATTTATCTAACTCTATGTCTTGCGGATATTGCAAGTTCATCGCCACAGTAACAAATGTTCGTCATTGGATTCTCTCCTGGGCAAGATGAATCCAGTTTTCATCACAAACACCTGCCTCTCGAAGATTCCTTCTAAAATTGTCCTCCCAACGACGTCTCATTCTCCCACTGGCCACTTTCTTAACGGCTTCCCAGCCACGATTGAAAATAATCTTCGTTTTCCCCCATCCGAGCTACATTGCCTGCCCATCTAAGCCGTCGTGATTTCGTTATTCATAAACATTCCGTGAATCATATAGTCTGAGGAGTTCTTCATTATGCAGTCTTCCCCATGCTCTGGTCATCTCGTCCCGTTTCGGTCTATATATTTCTCTCAAAATCTTATTTTCAAATACACGCAATTTATATTCATCCTCAACTTTCGCAACCATAAAATATTACCGGCAGAATAATCTTTCCGTATAATTTCAATCTCAACTTTCTTGATATTAATCGCGAAGTTAGGAGCTTCTGGACAGAATAAAAACACGTGTTTCTCGACTTTAAGCGTCTTTGTATTTATTAAATGGCCTCGTTCTTGTTTGTTACATATACTCTCAAGTATTTAAACTTGTTTACTTTCTCTATGATACCACTGTCAATTGTTATTCTTCATTCTCTGTGTTTCGGCATGTTATCATGTTTTTTTTAAGATAAAATAAAATAATAGCTGAGCAAAACAAATAAGTGTTTTAAAAACTAAAAACATGTAACAGTTTCGCCACTAACTAACAACTTGGCTTCATCAGACACACTAAATCACATAAACAACACAATTTCTAGGGAGACAGCCATCTGGTTCCTGATTGGCCCCTTGCCAGCCAATCCCGTACCAACTACACAAAGTGAATTTTTAATTAACAACAATCACTGAAATCCCCCCACACCTACTATATCTAAGCATACAATCCTAAAATAAGCCTTGTCCTGTAGAAATTATTTTAAAAATGATATAAGAAAATTAAGTAAAAAGAAAGAAAAATAAAAGAATCACTAAGCATAATAAATAAAATAATATAAAATAAATAAATAAAAAATTTATGTCTTACACGAAAAATACAATTTATATTTTAAGACTCCTTAACAACTTATCCCACTGTTCATCAATTTTAAGTCCTGAGTTCCAGTTCATCGCTTTTTCACCTTCCTCTTCTATAAATCTTGCTTCTGACAGTTCTTCTTCTTCCTGTCCCAACACTTTCACTTCACTCCAATCCACTAAATGTTCCGTATCTCTTATATGTTTGTAATAGCATTTCTGTCCCTCTCCAACCTAACATCATCTTTATGTTGTTTTATCCGCTCTCTTAACCTCTTTCTCGTTTTTTTTTTGGGGGGGGCCTACGTTCACTTGTAGTCCTATCTCTTCGCAAGCTTCTATTAAGACATCGGTGTTACTTTGTAGTGCATTTATATCGTCCCTTACCCCAATACCGTCTACAAATGTAGCAGAATTGATGTTACGTCTTTAAAGTGTATATATATATCTGCGTCCATCTTTCCTCAACGTTGAAGTATATATAATAATCAAAGTGATTGAGAGTCAATATCTTTTTTTTTTATTGAGGTTTGTTTTGTGTACTTTTCTTCTCATTTTTCCTTTTTTGGTAGATAAATATATTTTTTTAATATTGTTTTAAGCTGCCCGTACCCACAAACGTCCAGAAAATGAAGTATATAATTCGTAGAAAAAAGTGGTATTTGTAGGTAAGGTTGTGTGTGTGTGACCTTTCTAATAATAATAATAATATAAAAACCCTCGTATAGTTAAATAATAACTATAGAAATTGTGAATGAGTATGCATGGACTTCTGAATAAGTATAGAGGCGGCAACAGTAACATATTCCATTTGCATAGATGAAATAGAATCTGTCGCAATATAATAATTTAATACACCAATGAAAGTATTAAAAAATGTTTTGATCAGAACCATTTAATTGTATATCTGTTTGGAATGAATATCTTTGTTTAGCATCAAATTTAAAATTGAAATTCTAAGACTGTCTGGCACCACACAGCTTAGAACATGCAATAGATTAGGAATCTTTAGCAACATACAAGAGCTAATTAAATCACATTAGGAGAAAACACTAAAATGAACTTACTAATTACGCTCTGTAATTCTCATAGGTCAAGCACTTGATTCAATTTTGCTTTTAATCAAAAGAAGGAAGGTTAGGTTTGTCATAGTTTTATACTTAGAATGAAGAATTCATATTAATTGACTTCAAATTTCGATCAATTTAAATCTCTATCACTCTTTTTATTAAATCAGCGTGATTACTATCACTATGTAGTTTTAAGATATGCAATATTACGTCTATAATTAATTATATTATATGTTCTAGACTTCTCGAAACATTTCTGTTTATACTTTGGTTATATGGTTGATCTTCACCCAAGAAATTATAGTCACTGGAAGACCTTCACCACTAACACTTAAAGCTTAGACTATATCTGCCAGTACAAGGCAGAAATTGAATGTGAATTAAATTTAAAGAATATCTAGGAACAAGAAACAAACACTTATGTTCATATTTTCCTTTACTGATAAGTGTTCTTTAATACCTATTCAAAATCCTTAAACAAGAATCTGTCCCTCCTGACTGCACGAAGGCCTCCATTAGCTCTTCTTCTCGTACTTCGGATGAACCACCGCCGACACAACAATCACAATAACGCAGCAACTCAAATGTGAGAGCCAGCAACGCGTGTAAGTAGTCAACATCATCCAGGTGTCTCTCTGTGGCCTGTGGAAAAGTAATTCATTGAACATATATCGTTCAGTAAATGAACAAGTTTTACTTTCAGTAGATTCAATATAATATATGTAATTATTCGTTAAAGTTTTAAAGCACTCTCCATTATCTTTATTACATAATAGTTAACATTTATTATTTCGTGTAATCATTAATCATAATGTTTTAACAACATATTTGTGTACAACAAAAAAGCATTTACAAAATTCAACTGGTTAGATTTAAACGTAGTGTAAAGCGTAATAATATTCATTTCCCACAAAAGTCTAAGAGCGAAATAACGCAAGGGGTAATCCATCATTTTGTATGCATTGAGAATATAGTGCTGTCTGGATGCCGATGATAGCATAAGTAGTTTCCGTGTTTCTGGATTGAGCGACGTGGTTCCTTAACGGTGTGGATCACCCTCACCATCTTGGTAAGGACTTGACATTGATTTACATGGGAATTGTTTTACTCGACTTATGTCTATCAGAAGCCTAGCTTTTAACTTCTGTCTTCGTCTACCATTTCTTCATGTTTTGGTTGACTCATACTGTTTTATAGAAATGCAATATTTTACACACTGTTGGGAGATTATGGGATGAATGTTTTAACATAACTTACTGTGTTTTCAGAAAGCTAGGTTTGACCAACACTGTTAATTTGTATAGCGTTACGTTTTTAACTCTGCTGTAGTGCAAAAATTTGGTATGATTACAAACTAAGATGAGGTATTATCTATAGTTGAGCAGAGTATTTAAAATTAAGCATTCGTAATTATTAAGATTCGACAAGACATTTTCAACATGGACGTTTTATTAGTAGATCAACTGTTTGTTAAAACCCCATTCACATCCAATATCCTCATATCATTTTGGGAACTAGATTACCTTTGTTTGATCTATATGAATTGTAGTTTGTATATTCCAATAATCCTGACATTGATCGTTTGTATTCGTTACTTCAACAACACATCTTGATTCTTATATGTTAGGTTTCCCGTATCCATTCTCAAATGTTTGATTCCGCAAACAATGTTAAAGCCAAGACTTCATCGTAACTACGGCTTGTTTATATCTCGCAGTATATGAAACAAAAACGTAACGCTATCCAAATTAACAGTGTTGGTCAAACCTAGCTTTATGAAAACACAATAAGTTATGACAATATGTTCATCCCATAATTTCACAACACACACGAAGAGTATAATTTCCCGTTGACATATTCTGACATATGGTAAATTATTAATAATACATTATACTCATATATTTGAAGAAACTTCTCAAACCAAAACTGTACAAGAGTGAAAATAAGTACAAAGGCAAATTTCGTGAAAGCGGAACTTGAATGCTCTACTTCTGAGAGACATAAGACTAATAAAACAATTCACATATAAATGAATAGAAAGATCATACCAAGATGGCGGTGGTGATCTACACCGTTAAGTCTCTCAGATCACAGAGAACTCGATGATTATCGCCATGGGTACTTGAAGTTCACGATGTATCAGGCAAAGATGTGATTCATGAATCACGTATATGAAATCATTCAAAACATATTTCGTGCATCAAATATGTTAACGTGCGCTTATTAAGAACAATCTGTGAATAAAGTGGTCATTTGTTAAGAACGAGGAGATATGTATGTATTGAGAGATTATTGGGCCTCTAATGTAGGATAGGAACCGCTCTCGAAAGAAGGTCTGTTTGATATATTCCGAGTTGAAGAAACACATTTTAAATTTCACCTCTTTTGCCCAATAATCCTACGATCTTTGTGAAACTTTGGACAAAGAAGTTATTGCTTTAAACAAACCGAGGGATACAGTCGCATTCCACAGAGCTTTTACAGCACTATGGCTTATACCCATCCCGAACCATATTCTACAGAAATCGACGAAAGATATAAATAGATGTATGTATTTTATCTTTAGCAACAAAATCTTGTAAAAAGGTTTCTCCACTTTCTCGTCACTTAATCACTAGTTCATCTAACTCAAACAACTTATTCCGTTATCAGTGTAATGTTATAATGTTGATAATGGATAAAGGACTGATCGTTCACATCAATTTTGAATTGTATAGCTTATTACAAGACAAATAATGAGATCACAACAATAAAAATAACAATAGTAAAATCGCTTACCTCCTTCACTCTGATGAAAACTTCAAATTCTAACAACATCTCTAGTCCAGCTTGAATATACCTCATAAAAAATGCCACTACAGACCGTATAATGTTGGAAATAGTGTTCGGAAAATCACTGGCTGTTTCTGGAGGTTTAACGAGCAGATCCAGTCTTCTCTAAAAAGAAATGGGAGAATAGGGGACATGAACATAGATATAATTGATGCATGTTCTTATGTCAATAAATTCTCACACATAAACCATTTCTTAATGGGATTGGTTTGATGCCGGGTGGGAAATATATTAACAACGCTGATATGTCATTTTATTGTGAAAGCTTGCTTGACTTACGACGATGGTAATACGAAATTAAAATCAAATATAATCTTGGAACCTGATCATAAATGAACTTTTAGAAAAAAGAAGAAACGAAAGAACACTATTTCACAATCAATGTATCCTTCATTTCACAGAGTTAGGAATATAAATAGAGGGTACCTTACGTTGTTTTGTTGGAGAGGGGAATGAAGCCAAGAGATGGAAGGGACGAGGCATTTCGGCCATATTAACTGGCCCCATATTTATAACCCCTCTTTTCCGAGTATTGCCTCTCTGAGGTGCACTCATCCTCCTTTCGAAAAAGGCAATCCTCACAGTACTCGTTATAGAGGGACTCTACTGGAGCCACACAAGATACCTGCCAATGAACCGTAATTTGGCTTCATGTGACGTCATGTATGTTCTCTCTATTTTCTTCCTAACTCTACGCTTCATTCGAACAGATACTTTATGAAATAAATTCTGCTTACATAGCATAGAATCTAAAGAGTCTATATAATTATACACTTAACATGTACGCTTCTTTACTGTTTTTTCCCTAAATTCAAATTAAGTATTCCTGATTAGTAAGTAGAATGATAATTAATTTGTCCTAAATAAGCAATGTTACTTTCTGCCTTCGAAATAAGATGTGGTGATCTCGATACTAGGGTAACCAGATAACCAATATTTAAAACAGACGTTACATTGTCATAAACATATACGTTACAAAAAAAGCCGAGAATCTGTCTATACAATTAACAGCTCTAAGATTGTTTGCAGCTAAAACGAGTATCTTACAATTCCGAATTAGGCGTAGGAATTGGTCCAGACTATATGCGTCCGGATCGTGTACCAGCCGGACGCCCAGTCACATGATATCATATGTAAGGAGTACGCTACACATCCTAACACCCCCTAACACCTTCCCTAGACTTGAGCTATATCCCCCTTAGGTGGGGGTGGGAGCTGTTTTTCTTCGACATTTTATCGTGAGAAGTTTCTGGAATTTCGATTTGCAAAGACTACAGTTATTGTAATGAAAATTCAAGTTGGTAGCAGTTTTGGATTTATTCTATAGGAATGACTTCTGTTCGGTCTCATTTCTTGTCTTCTCACACAAAAATGATGAAAAGAACCATAAACATCCCTGAAGACAGACAGCCGTTTGTTGACTACTCCCTGCTGTGCTAGGGTGCAAGGATGCTAGACTCACCTCAGGCGCAATTCATCATTCTCTATCAAAGTGGTTTTGTCTATTTTGTGTGCAAAGAACGCCACACAACTTAGAGGATGATTATTGAACCAAAGGACTAAGGTTAGGCAGATGTAGAAATGCATTTTTTTTTATTATTCAGCGTGATCTTTGTTTCCTCACTGAAACAAATGGCGATAGAAGGTAGCAATGATTACAACTTGCTAAACAATAATTCTTTGTCCGCCGTAAATTCCAAATGCTAGGAACAGTGGGAAGGCAGCCAAAGTGAAAAGGATCTGAGATTTAATAAACGTCTGAAATAGTGAATTGCTTTAATCAAGTCAAAAGTATTGATGTGTACAACCAATTTAAATTAATCTACACAAATTATACGAACATATAGCCTCTATGTGTGTCATTTTCAGAGTTTTCATTTGGAATTACCGCTGTAGCCAATGAAGAATTTATATGTAATTCGTCGTAGTAAATCATATTGAAGAACGTACTAATATTACATGGTTACAAACGCGAGTAATATGCATCTGTTTATTCTAAAATTTGTTTCAATACCCAATCGCTTCATAGATTTCATTCCACGGTACTACATCGAGGCTAAGTTTTCAGTCTCGTGCTCAGACCGTCGTTATGCCATAGGCTTGACCCGGTTCTTATTTTCGTTGAATGAACTTCTGAGTCATTTCTGTGGGCATGTGGACCTTTTCTTGGACTTCTGTTTCTACTTTCAATAAAACATTAAAAATGAAATAGGAAGAAGTAGAAAGAAATCCTGATGGAACTCCTGTTGGAAAAATGGTCCTATGCTAGTAGAATAAAGGAAGAAAAACCTTAAATTATTCAAGGGCTACTGCTTGGGATCTTTTGCGGATTTGTGCGAGCGGTTCCGCCATCGATTCGAAGTATGTTTGGTATTGACCCAGCATCATGAGAATTATTGAGAAGCTACTTGAAAACAAAAAGTAGCAAGGGGTCATCAAGCCAGAATACAGCGGTGATGGAAGCCGATACGCTGACTACGCACACCAAGCTAAAAGTAGTTTGAATTTGAATTTTATTTACCTCTACAGAATGTCGTACCAGCAGCTAATTATAGTTTAGTTAGTAGACATGTTTTTGAGTGTTCGAAACGTCGGTGCATGACTTGAAAAAGAACATTGATCACAGTAATGTTTTATGGTCGTGAAAGTCTAATGATCTTTATTCAAAAGTCCATCATTTCTTTATTCGTGGCAACACAAAAGCAGAGGACAGCGTATCAGCTCTCAGAAACGCCCCTCAGCATGTGTGTGGTCAACCTGAAAAACAGATTCTTGATCAAAAGTTGGATTTCGATCTTTTAACTTTCTCACTGAGCATTCCGAAAGGAAATAAACGAAGAATGATATTCAATCATCTGTGCGTCAATCCACCTAAGGATTGTCAAGAAGAACTTGTGAACGTGGATGCCCTCACCTTGAATTGGAGTACCACTTCGGCATTTGTTTCGAAGGACGTTTCGAAAGGTCTCAATGAAGTTGGTCAGTTCAGGGATGGATCCGAGAACTTTGCAATAAGAAGAGTGCATGCTACAATGGCTAAGTTGTTTTATCAACTGTGATGTAATGCTATATGTATACTAAAGGAGGGTTTGAGAAGTCTGCAGCTTACTTAATTTTAAAATATATTATTTTGTCCTGTAAAATCATAGTTGAGATAATAATTCCTTTTATAATGATTCAAATTTAATAGCAGATAAAAAGGCTTCACGAAGTTAAAGCTGGCAAAGGCTAAAAAAAAAGTATAAACGGCCAAGTAAGAAAATCTAAATTTATTTAAAAGAGATTGGTTGAATTTAATTGAATTTGAATTATGGCCTTTAGGCATCTAAGACTCAGGCCAAGATACGGGAGGGGGAAAAGGTGTGGGAAGGGGTCCCAGCCAGAACGCCCACTTGCAAAAACGATCATAGCGCCCACTCGTAAAAATACAACAACGCTCACCAAAAGGATCAGAAAGCACAAATACAGAAACGGCCAGTCATAATATTATAGTTGAACTAAACAGTTTTCAGATACATTATAACAGTAATTGTTAAATCAAAATACCTGTTAATAATAACTAATTAAATTACATGTTAAAATATCCCTTTAGAACTAGTTATTTTATCTTAACTTTAACGAAGCAGTATAAAACACCATTCTAGATAAGCATATTTACCTGTAGCCTGTTATGTGTGCAGTATCACATGTTACACAAGTATATAACGAACCTGGAAGGCGTATACGAGGAAGAAACATGAACTTAGGGTAGGACTTGGTAGACATGAACTGTCGGAAACATATTTCATGAAATTATCTGTGGTAAATCTGGGTTGATCAGAGGCAAATAAATTGCTTCCAAGTCGAGTTTCAATCCTTAAGCCGACATTCAAAAGTCAAAACTCCAAGGAATCAGTGCAAGATGTTGGCACTGAGTGCAGAAGGAATATCCAGTTGCGAAATTTATAGATGGCTTTGGATTGATCATAAACAGTCCTAAAGGGGTTTAAAAAGTAAACAGAATCTAGGACGTAAAGTTTAAGGTACTGTTGGGGTCACAGAAAAGAAAACCAGACCGACCGATGTTATGTAGGACAATGCAAGTGGTAGCAATGCACAAAAGGAAACTGTATTCAAGGCAAATTGCTTCTAAGATGGAACAAGAATTGAGACAAAAATTCACACCAAACAGTGCTAAGAGGCCTTTCTGAAAACAACATTACGAGAAGAGACCTACAAAGAAGCCATATTTGTCAAAAAAGCACATTCAATACAGATAAGGGTTCGTTGGCATACGTGTGAACATTGCACAATTGAAGATTGGAAGAGTGTGGTTGTCTCAGATCAAAAGAAATTTACTGTGTTTGGTAATGGTGGTGGTTTCAAACCGTGGATGGAGCTACGGGAGGAATTAAAGAAGCACTATGTTGTGGCAGCGAAAGTGTAATGGTATGGAGAGAGGAGAATGAATTATAATTGAGGACCTGAATTGCAAAACGTCCCAAGTCCATCGGAGTATTCTTTTCAGGAGGAACAAAAAACAGTCTTGGGATGTTATTCGATTCAGCTGAAATTACTTTGTATTAAAAATGGTTTTGAGTTGAAGTTAGGATGTAATATGATTCAAGTGGATGCCCTTGGAACATAGATACTGACGAACAGAAAAAATGAAAATACGAAAAAAGTGGATTTGGGATGTCTTGCAATTCAGGCCGTAAATTTGCATCGGAAAAATCAATAGATTAAATTATTGTAAAATACTTAAAAAGTGGGTTTGAGCACATGTATGGACCATTTCACTGTGCAAACCTTGGACCATTCATATTTCACGATGATATTGCCAGTTGTCAACGATGTAAGGTTGTACAGCAGTGTGGTCTGGTTATTCACTTCAGCAGTTTTACACTGGCATCCCAATCCACCAGATATGCATCCCATTGAAAATTTGTGGTAGTTATGTGCTCAAAACTTTGTAAATTGGTCCATTAGTAAAAAGAAATAGTGTACATAATTCTTCATGTTTGGTCAAAAAATTTAGCTTAGTACACGTCAGAAACTTTAGTCAATACCACAAATAGTTCAATCCCTCAAAAACACTCGAGGTATACACAAAGTACTACGGAAAACTGATTTCAGTCTCATATTGAGTAAAATTTAATGTATAATAAAACTAATGCAACAATCAAATTCTGTCTCCTTGTTATAATTTTAATCTGATTAGTTCTTATTCTAATTTGCGTTCGATAAAACATGTCGGTGGGGAAATTTTTAGGACCAAATTGTAGCATAATTATAGCATTAACATTCTTCATAATAAGTTACTATAAATAATTTAATTAACCGAATTCACTGAAAGTGTATAATCAGATATCTCCTTCGAAAAAATGGGCTCAATCCGGAGAATATGGCAGGTGCTCCAGTACATCCTAACCAGTGCGGATCTAGAAATTTTGCTCCTCCCCCTGCAAAATACCTGTAAGCAGTGTTCGATTTGTTACAAAGTACGAAAGGGGGATCCTAAGACTAGTGGTTGAGAGTAAGTTTCAACACAGGAGCTGTTTGGATCAGAAGCGGCCCGTCGGGTGAGGCAGGTGAGGCATATTTCTCCATAAAAATACAAATATATGTAAATTATTGTTCTTGTTTCCAAAATAAATAAATTACTTTCCATGACACAAAACAGGCGTTTAAAATATACCAGTGACCATAGTCTAGCATATAGCGCAGCCTTTCAATAGGTCAAGACTCCGGAGCATGAGATAGTAGAATGTCATACTAGCCGAAGTGGCCAGACTGGCTTCTCTTTGTCAGTGGTGAGAAATGAGTAATGCCTGCTCCTTGTCAGTCACTTCTCGCTGCTTGGTTCCCCAGAATTCCTCCACCTGAGGCCTCCTCAGCACGCGTTCCCATCGGTTACCATGGCAACGAATTCCAACAGCACACGTACAATAAATTCTGCCTTCCGTGTGTTAAAGGATCTGTGAGGCCAGGTTGGAACTTCCTCTCAGTGTCAAAAACACGTTTCGCTCATGCTTCTCCTGCTGTTTGAAGCGTATCCCTCGCTAGGAAAGCAGGGTAGCCAGAAATGCTATTTTTATCAAATGGTACTGGTACATGTTACTTTTGATGGTTTATAACTATATTAAGAAACAATCGTGTTTACCCTAGGAATGTTCCTGAAATTCAGACGTGCTGTTAAATTGTAGTTTGCAATTGTAGTCGGTACGTGGTTGCGTAGAGAATTAGTAATAACTTACTCGAAATGTGAACATGTAAAATAAATTCGTAGAAACTATATGAATTGGCACGGCAATTCTGATTTTGTTCTTTTTTCGTGTGTGAGTACTTAAGAGTTAGTTTTCTCAGAGTGTGGTTTTCTATTTTATTCACTTCTTTACATTTTTCTTACCTAAAAATCACCAGCTTTAGGATTGGCTCATACTATCACTTGACATCCACGCTCTGCAAGGTACAGATAGTAATCGTCACAGATGCGAAATTGCCACAGTGATCACACTAGACGTATAGAAATCTGAGATCACGTGTTGGGTGTACAGTTTTGTTTGTACACTGAAAAGACAGTAGAAATTGCACATCTGTTATCTTCTTTTTATTTTTCATTTTTCAGTTGCTAACACGAATTATTGAGCTCCTTAAATTGTTGTAGCTTTTAACTAGGCCAACAATAAGTTCTCCTAAGTGTAAAGCTATCACATTTAGTCTGTCACAAAATAGAAAATTTTTACGCAAAAGAAAGGTTTGAATAAAGTAGGCGTAACACAAAGATGCAGAGCGCTCCACTTCATGATGTCCATTGAAAGTGCTGGGGTGGCGGCCTTGCGTGCACTGGCTTCATTATTACCCTGCCAATCCCATTTTACAATGTTATAATAATCTTAGTGGTGAAAAAAGTCTACTCAAATTCTGCAACGGGCAAACTTTCTATTGTTGATAGAAGTTTTCTAATGTTTCCCAGGGACGTATTTAGGGGGTGCGTCCGGGGGGTTCTGACCCCCAAAATTCAGAGTTTTATGGAAAAAATAGTATAACTTCAGGCTTCAGGTATACATATTTATTATACATTTTATGCCCAGGCACACCTTGGACCCCTTCCAAAACCAAATTCTGGATACGTGCCTGGTGTCTCCTAAGCCTTGCTAGCTGAATGCCTGGATGGTACCAAATATAGAAATTATAATCGCTATTCCCCAACAAACTGACATTCTTACCTTGTAGTTACCAGCACGGACGTTATTACTAATATAAATGAAAAAGATAAATAATTAGAACATCCAATACCTTTTGAAATGAATTCTTTTGGTGCCTCACTTGGTTTCTATGTCACGGGCCGCTACTGGTTTGGATAGAAATACAAAGATTTTATCCCTGGTTGAAGTGATATTCGGAATCAACAACCGGGGATGAAATTCTCACGCACCAGGGAAAATTCCCGGCATCCCCCCTGGCAAATCGAACACAGCCTATTATGTCTCCAAATTCAACCTTTGAAAAAGGAGTTCATAAACCATTTATGTGTTTATCGAAATAAGTTATGGAGGAGAAATTTATATATATATATATATATATATATATATATATATATATATATATATAATAATAATAATAATAATAATACACAGCCATATTCAATCCACTACTGGATGAAGCCTCACCCGGAGGGAGGAGGTGGTCTACTGCTCCTACGCTGACCAGACGTGTTGGGAGAGGAGAACCGAAGCCCTCAACTGTGATCGCTACCTCTTTTTTCAGGTAGCTCCCCAATTGGCCTCACGACTCTGGGTGGACGCCGCACAGGCAACACCATCTGGAGTGCTGAAACGGTCATCCATCCAAAGACTGACCAGACCCAGAGCTGCTTGACTTCGGTGATCTTACGGGAACTCTTAACAATAATTATATTTAACAATAGTGTATTTGCAACTTGATACAATTTCTAACTAAATAATCCAAGTTACAATGAGAACAAAGTACAGTAGCAACTGTTTTACGTTTTGTAACTTGGGGATTTAAATTATTTTAATTACCACAACATCCAGATACTTAATTACGTGAATTCAGAAACGTTCGTTAAAAAAAAAAGAATCTTTTATTATGTTCTCTTGTCCAATTCTGAGGATTCTGCGTGGTTGATAGCTAACATTTCAAGATTGTTAATTCTGTCCTGCCCCACTGAACTCCTTAAGTAGCGTTTTATTCTCTTTCTTCTGCTGCAACTCTTCCTGGCAGAGTAAAAAATAACATTAGGCAGTCAGTACTTCAGAATAGCTTGAAGGTAAAGTATTACACTCAATGATGGAAATACTGTTTCCAGCTTTGAAATTTCATTTTTAAGCCCATCACGAAGAGAGATCATTTCGAGAGGGAACCAATGTCATTTTCATACTTGTTTTGAAGATTCCCAGCTTTTTTGAAAAGATTCATTTTCTGGTAGATCAAGAAGAACTTTAGGGAATAGAACTGAACTTTTTACGTTTCCTAGAGCTGTAAAATGTTCATCACTTTGGCCATTTTCTATGTCCAAAAGAGCCTAGAAAAACGTTGTGCTTGAAGGCATTCTCTCCGTTTGAAAATCTGTAATTCTCTGTCAAAATGATTTTTAACTTTTGGCTCCCTGTTTTCAGGTACTTCTGTTTCCACCTTCCACAGAGCAGCAACAGTAGCTTCCTTATTTATGTCTAAATAGTCTTTTCCCATCTGCTTCAACGAACTTTGCTTTTTTAAAGATTGCAAGTAGCTTTCTCAAAATCTCTCTCTGTTTGGAGATGATGTTCAATTGAAAAAAAAAAGAAAAAAAAAAAAAGAAAACGATATCTTCGATAGGATAACAGTCAGTATTACAAACTAACTTAAACAGTCCAGAAGTTCGAAAGTCTGTTTACTTCAGACAACTCGTTCTGCTTTTTACTTGTAAGTGAAATCCTTGTCAATGCTTTCATGATGTCAGGAGATCTCATCTTTACTGCCAACATTGATTCATATCTTGATGCCCACCGTATACAATTGAGTTTGTTCAATGTGACATGAAATTCACTTGTTATTAAAGATAGCATGCTGGGATCAGAGAAAATACACGAAGACTGCAGAGTTGAGAAATAATTGGCTACTTCTCACACACTTCCGACAGCATCAACCAAATTTAAGTTGGTTCATTTCCTGAAACTTGTATCCACCGATATCACCCGATTTGAAAACTCCAACTTCTTTCAACCGAGTCACCGTAGCTTAGTGGTAGAGTGTTGGCGTAACATTCGAGAGGTTGTAGGTTCGATCCCAGCGGCCGACCATCCTGACTGAGGTTTTTCCTCAGTCACTCCAGGCAAATGCTGGGATGACACCTTCAACATAGGCCCTAACTGACATCTTCCCGAATCCTTTCCTCTCCCCTACCTGACCTGAGCCTTAGATGCCTAAAGGTTATAAATAAAATTCAAATTCCAACTTCTTTCTCTGGGGTATCTTAAAGAAACAGTGTACGTCACACGCCCTCGGACACCGGATGAATTGAAGTTGAACATTATTTGACAACAACACTGCAATGATATTGACAACAGCATTTTCCAACGAACGGCTAGAACGTGGAACGACGTATCTAACTGTGCCTTGAGGAGGTGGGGTGTGGGTAGCATTATCAGCAAGTAATGTAAAGGATAGTAAACACTCATATCTATGCTATATTTCAGAATAACTAGTTGCTGGCTTTATTCTTCTTCACATACATTGAAAGGGGTAAGTTTGTTTTTATATGCATTACCACTTTTTATAATGAAACTTACCAGATCAATCCTTACCATTTCTATATTGAAGTACGTTTCTGATACGTTGGAGATATAAATGCAAATTTATTTTGGCAAGATAAATCAACCTGTGAACATTTTACGTAATGTATTGTAGCTTAGTATAAGTTTCTTTATGATTACTTCGAAATAGGAATCACATGACCAAGTTAAGCAATCGAAACAAAGATAGACCACGTTTTAATCATCAGCAGTTACATTGTAATACATTTTCAAGTTAGCCTCACCTTCAGATAACTTTCCATCGTCAGTTCAGAGTTTTCG
The DNA here is from genome assembly GCA_022664845.1 of Lepisma saccharinum. Lineage (NCBI taxonomy): Eukaryota > Metazoa > Arthropoda > Insecta > Zygentoma > Lepismatidae > Lepisma > Lepisma saccharinum. The sequence continues at coordinate 34,143 of JAGDQP010001487.1, forward strand.
GCATTGACAGCACTGATTAGTCGTTGTAGAGAAGTACTGGGAGTTTCTAATCGCTTATGGATCATGAATGATATAGCATAACAGAGTGCAGTGCAGCCTTTCTGTAAGAAAGAAACATTTTAAATAATACAAAATTAGCAGGATATCCCCTACCCTATAGTGTAATGTAAATACATTTTCTATTTTTCTACTATTACTATTACTACTACTTCTTTCCCCTCTCCCCGTGGCACGACAGCCGATTAAGGGCCCAGGCCTACCAATCGGCTTTGGCACTCATGCCGTAGAGGTGAGATGTGGTCAGCATCTCGGTTCCTCCTCACCGTTAATGCCGGTTTTTGTGACCGGAGTCCAATACCTCTTTATTCACGTAGCTCGCCAATTGGCCTCACGACGCTGGGTGTACATAATAATAATAATAATGTATTTATTTATTTGTCATGTGCTACGAACAGCAATACACCAATATAGCACTAAGTCACAAAACAAATACAAGATATTAAGCTACATAATAATTGTTCAAAATACGTTTCAGCAGAAAACAACCTTTGTCAGATGCCGATAACATCTTCTGTTGCCTTGTTCTATACAGAGGTATAATAAATTGTATTTCTTCTATAAAATAGGTACTTTTAATATTATGTTGTAGCCCTTCCTCTAAAAACTTCTTGTCACCGATTTTCCTTCTACGCTCCAAAGGTTCAATTAAAAATTTTACACCAAAAATCATAGTCATGTGAGGAGTAAGGTAAGCTAAATTTAAAACACAACAGTCTAAAAAGGCACCTCTGGGTAGCCTCAATACTACATCGTCTTGGTAATGTCATTCCAGACGGTGGAAGCGTAATCAAGTTTACTTCTCACCAGTACCTTGTACAGGGTTAAGAATGTGTCGATCTTGGTAAAATCACACCATTGGTTAAAAAGGAAGACTATTAATTTCATGGCTTAATCATATGCTCCTTAACTTAGTTGAAAGTAAAAGTGTACAACAAAATCCTTAATTGCATCAACCTTTGTTATAGTGTTCCATATATTTTATAGCTGCTGACAAAGTATTGAGTTTTCTTCGTGAATCGTATGAACTTAGTTTTCTGAGTATTGATTGTCATGTTGTTATTTGTACATCAACGACTAACCCCTGTCTAGATCATTCTGTAAGATACTATTGTCGCATATATTGTTTACTTCTCTAATAATAATAATAACATAGAACAAATATAACTACACGCCCTACATCTTTCCATTGGGAATTTTTAGAAAGTTATTAAAAAAAATATTTTTCTAAAATTGTAAAATAGTTAATCTATTTTTCTTTTTATAATTATTGTTTTCTCGAAATAGAACAGCCTCATTATAAATAATTGAAGAACTGAAAGTTCTCCTTTTATGCTTCATTGCGTGAAAGTGAGTTGCGGAAGTTCCTATTGACATCAAAGCCTCCTAACCTAACCTTAGTTTTGGGAATTAACTGAACACAGCAATTGCAAAGAAAAACATTTGTAGGCAAATAGAGAAATTTTAAATCTTTTATGTAAAAATTAGGATAAAAAATTCAAATAGATTAACAGGATAATAGAAAGTGACAAATATTAACTATGTTGACAGAAACACAATTAAAACAAGGTACATTTTTTGATCGTATTTGAGACATACCACAGGCACACCAATACAAGATGACACAATATGGTTTATTCAGTGTATGTTATGGCATACATAGAGGATGAAGATCTGTTCCTCTGTAACTATACGGGTCGGCACTTTCGCCCATCTACTGCCATACAGATAACACACGTCATACTGACAGTGAGGAATGTTACTAATGCCTTTTACTGATGGAAGTGCAAATGATCGAGTCCAGCACTGGGCGCGAGAAGCACGCGGTTTCATTTAGTCTCAGCCAGGCGCGATTAGATGGTTCAGCTGAGACAGAAGGCATATTTGACAGGCACAGAGTTTGGTCGAAAAGTTAATACTTTACTTTTCAGAAAGTTGGAGATGCAAGGACCAAATTTTCAGCTTATTTTTCAACAATATACATTCTTGTCTGGCGTCTGTATTCTGAACATTTATAAATGCTTTGG
>JAGDQP010001487.1:36236-52691 GCA_022664845.1 Lepisma saccharinum
ACATTCTTGTCTGGCGTCTGTATTCTGAACATTTATAAATGCTTTGGCGTCCGTGATATTTTTCAACCAATCCTGATGTTGCTTCGAGTGAAATGAGTTGTTCTATAATACCGTGGTCTGTCCGTGTAATCCAACATTCCATAAATATATTAGTAAACATCTCTGAGCTTTGGTCATCAAAACAACTAAATCTCTCCTTAATTGAGTTCAAAAGTCAAGGCACTCCACGAAGTTTGCGAAGTACGAAATGATTAGATATTAATTCCGTTTACACAGTAATCTAATTTCTAACAAAGTATTTAAACATTATCAGAAAAACTGATCTCTATAATTTCAGCTTATTAGAGAAAAGGACATTCCCATTTTGTAGACGTAGACTCCATGTATCACAGACGCACGCACAATGGAAATAACCAGACACCAAAAATCTGTCTCGAATACAAATTCGACTGTACCTTATGCAAAACAAAAAATAGTTCTTTAATAGACCACCAAAAATTACCTTTCCTTCCTCTAACTATCCCGCCCGTAGCAGGCACGGTTGCGCATGATAGTCCAACGGTAAACAGACTAATAGCTGCCTTGATATGCGCTTATGTGTCTGAACTTTCCAGAATAACGTCACCAGAACGTTCCAAAATTTGAAGGAAGGAACATTCTGTTTCGTTAACGCTCTTTATACGACCATCTAAAATTCTTTTAATAGTATGTGAGCGATTCTAGGTACGAGAATCTCTTCAAAGTTGTTGCTGTGAGTGATGTATAGAGATGAGAGAACATGCTTCTCAAACTTTGCCTCATTATGGAAGTATACAATTAATAGAGAACAGTGGCGGCTCGTCAGGCGAATTTGGTGAAGTGCAACTTCACTTATACATTCACTGAATAAAATTTTATAAATTTTAAAAACAATTATATAAATTTATTCAATGGAAACTGAAGTAAACCTAGTCACACAGATAATGCTAGCAGGAAGAAACTAGATTCTCAGTATTGTTACATCGAAAAGAACAATTCAGCTAAGCCTGAAAATCCAGGTTAATGGTTAATAAACGGCTACTAACCGTGTGTTTTGGTAGCACTTCATCAGATTTTGGGAAACCTCAACAACGCATGTGTGTATGTACATATGCTTTAAAGCTATGTTTTGAGGAAGTCGATAACATAGATGATTACAAAGGTACATTAGATATTAGACAAAGCCCTTTGTACATTAGAATTTTGAATGTATAGATCATAGGTTATAAGAAGTTAATACTTTACTTACGTGTAGCTTGGTTCACAGTTGCGATGGTATTTATGTTCACACATACCTTTGAGGCTTGCCGCACACTAGACGGTTCAACAGAAAAAAAACACGTTTTCTTATGAATCACCGCACACTAGGCGGTTTAGCCGCGCGGTTTTGAACAGGGCTGACAGTTGTTTTCATTACCAATCTCTTTCTGTCACGACATATGATGAAACTGAACATGGAGGAAAGAAAAAATCAGGCATAGACATACAGTTTATCGTTGTTTTAAAAAATGATTTAGCAGTACTTCCCACAGTTTGATCAATACAGAGTGGCAAAGATCGGGTTTTGTGAAGATTTTGTGATCGGGTGTCAGAACTGAAAAAGAATTCTTTGCCTCGGGCAACAAAGCAAGCAAAGCCGTCTCTCTCTCTCTCTCTCTTCCTCTCTGTCTCTCTCTCTCTCTCTCTCTCTTCCTCTCTGTCTGTGTGTGTGTGCGTGTATTGTCTGATACTGTCTGGATGCATATGTGCATCAACATTCTTACAATGTTATCTTTGGTTGTGGTTCGTTTCGGACACAATGAAAGCTATTTTGAGAATTAGTTTTACTTAAACCATAAAGTAAAAATGAAATTCTGAGAAGTGGGACATGCCACTTCTCGGAAATTACATTATTTTGGGAGGTCTTCTAATATACCTTCAGTTATAGCTTAAGGGAATAAAATCTTAGATGTTGGGGAGCAAAGATAAACGTAGCGAGGAGCCAAGTTTTAATTTATTCGATTGCTAGTTGCGAGAGCGTAAAGATGTTAGATGCAGAAAGATTTATTGTGGAAGTGGAGAAGAAAGAGTGTTTGTGGAAAATAAGCAGCAGCGATTACAGCGACAGAGAACTGAAAACGAAAGCGTGGAATGAGATCGACGAAGAAGTAATTATAAACTGGAATGAACTGTCAGCAGAAGAAAAATTAAAGCAAGGTAAGTGTCAATTTGTATATAACTTAGTTTCATAAATGCAATTTTTATTACAGATATTTAAGGACAATAACCCATCTGCTTCTCCATCTTCGGAGCCTCCTTTTTCTTGTAAGTAATGCTATGCATAGCATTTGTGTGGTGCTAACCATCTTGTTTCTGCCAACACTGACAGCGAACTGAACATGGAACAGGTGTTGTATAAATCGAGCGGCCAAATCGCTTACACAAAAATGCACTGCGATTTGGCCGCGCGGTTGAACCGCCTACTGTGCGGTAGACCTAACAAATGAAATTCTATAGCTTACACAGAATCGCACCAAACAGTTGATAATAAACAGTTGGTAATTTTTAATGAAATTACACCAATGCATGATCTGACCGTGCACTTCAAAACTGCAAAATAAGATTCTTAAAACATGTCTGTTATAATGTGGCAACGAACACTTCAACAAGTTTCTTGTATATAACATTTTTATTTCTGTCTTTTATATGCGTCCATATACACAAATATTTAACAGAAGTTGTCTACACCTGAGAATGGTCTCCGGTGTGAGATCGAAAAGTACTTCGTGAATTTAACCAATAAATATCATGGCAATTGAGGATTAAACTACATGAAAGTAAAATATGAATTTACGTTTTTGTACACCGAGCGAAAAACATGTTATTATGTAAGAAGTACGTTTAAACAGCATTCTGTTGCAAGGCTGTAGAAAAAAGTGGCAATGAATAATACTACTAATAGCCCAATGTCTAAAATATTTCTAAACATACACTGTAAGTTACCTCATCTTCCCTAGTGATATCTGCTCGTGCACGGAGGAGTGCATGTACCATAGCACTATGACTTATAGATCCTGCCAACATAAGCGGAGTAATTCCTTTTGTCGTGACACAATTCACATCCACGCCTTGTTCTATAGCCGATTCTAGGAGACAGTCCCATTGACGCTTTGCTGCATAATGCAAAACTGTGTAACCAATCTGTGAAAGACACAACATTTAAAATCTATATGGAGTAAAGTCAAAATATTTATTTACGTTGATTAGGTAAAGGATTCTATACCGTTCAAAGTATCCGCATCAAATTTTGCATAAATCCTCCTTGACATTCTAGAAAAAATATTGTGGGACTTAAGTTCCAACACCACCTCTAATGTCCACATCTTCTTAAGCTTTATCTCTCTATAGAAAATTGAAAAAAAAGGGCCAGCAACCACCAGTAAAGCTCAAGCCCGATGTATAGTAGCTTGAGCAACTTCCCGTCAAGTTTTTTTTTTATTTTTTTTTTATTCTATGCGCTTATTTATATTACCCAATATCAATCACCCTCTTAAACCCGATTACTTTTTGTGTACACGTAGCAGCTCAGGTAACTTCCTATCGAGAGATTTCGATCATTTTTTCTGCATTACACGCGCCCCTTTAAATTATCCAATACCCTCTCCTAAGCTCGATCACATTTTTGTGTAGAAACTCGGACAACTTCCGTTGGCGGTTTTTTTTGTATGACACGTGTCTATTTAAATTACCCAATGCAGTTGCGGAAAATTTTCCGCTATTTCGGAAACCCCTAATTTGAGGAGAGCTTTTGACATCAGTAAACTGAGAAATGTGCAGTGTGACCTGATCTTCTGGTGGATACTGTTGAAAGAACCAGTACATCAAGGACTGCAGAGTTGACGGAGCAACATGAAAGACTTCTTCAGGTGATGCGGGAAGAGCAAGTAGATCAAAATCAGCAGAGAAGATGGAGTGTCTTCTCTCCACTTTCTAATCTTAGAGATAGCAGAAAAAACTATCCTTAGCACAATGGAGATGAATAAAATATTCTCTATTCCAGAGCTTTAAAAGCAAATTTTCCTGATGAGTCCATACATGTATAGCTGGAATTTGAAAAAAAAAAGAAAGAAAACGATAGTATTGCAGGCCGGTGGCTATATAACCACTTCGTACAGATAAGGTGCTGGGATAAAAATCTGGAAAAGTTGATAAAAGAATTTCAAGTAATTGCAATTGGGTTATACCCCTAAAGTCCAATCCCTAGATTTGGAGGACCAGTAACGTCCAGTGGCCAAGACTCGGCTCTTCAAACTGACTCCCTCCGCTGGAGTGAATGAGAAGAATACATTTTAGGGTAGGAATAGGATCAGAGTAGAATAATAATTGGGGATGAATTGGAAATAGAGACCATAGTGCACCTTGTAATCTCTTTGCTGAATAGTGATTTCAGAATTTAGGTAGCTGTATTTTAACATATATTGCAAACTGTATTCTTTCTCGTACCAATTATTGCAGTTATCAAAACAAAGTTATCTAGCACACTCCCAACGTGTTGAAATAACACTCAACTTAGATTTATAAATGAACAAAATAAATTAAAAATAAAAGTATGTATGACTGGAGGTAATAATTAATAAAATGAAAAGTAACTTTAATTAAAAACAATTAACAGAAAATTTTTATACAGCCAATAGAATTAAGTGTGATGAGTGGATGAACTCGTGGAATCTAAAAAATAAAAATAAAAGACTTTTGCCGAGTAAAGGGAACAGTAGATAAATGGGCAATATAAATAATAACACAAATAAATAAGCAATAAATATTTGAAATACAAAATAACTTATAATAAATGCAATAACAACAGATACTAACTTCTATTGTATAACTCAAGCATTTTGTAAGACAAAATTAAAAAATAAAGAAATAAGTTTTTTTTATTCCCCCTGAATCGCGGAAAAAGAGCCGGGAACTGGGCTACAGAAAATTCCCCAACTCCCTCCTTCTTTTTTTTTTTTTTTTTTGTTTGTTTGTTTGTTAAAGAAAATTGCGAAACAGGTCCTTATGGACTCTGTGCCTCGACGCCGAGTTTTGGGGTCGAGGCAGGGATTCTATTCCCGGGGTAGGGATTCTATTCCATCTCCAGGGATTCTGGGGATGCCTACCCCAATTTCATGGAGAACACCTTTCGTTCGATGTGCCCATCAAGCACGCTAAATGAAATTGTGCAAAGAACGCAGAGAGGTAGGGGTGGTGGTGGGCCCCAAAATGAATGAAATATCACTGAAGTAGGATTTCCATTTCGAACTTGTTTTGCATGCATTTTCGTGAATACCTGCCAGTGCTTTTGGACCCCAATACGACATACCATACAATTATCTTGAATAAGCTGAGCAGCGCTCAACTTTTGCCACTTGTTGTGGAGACATTAACTCTGCTCCCTGCTATCATTAAGAATGCAATGAAGCATCGATTCACGAAAATTCGTCTTCGATTGTTAAAAATGCATGCAATTAGTTAAAAAATGTAAACCTAAATTTAGAATAATCAAATCTAAGATACGATTAAAGGAATTTACAAATGAAAATACACAAAGTAAATGAAGCATGTATAGACCAGATTCCTTATTTCCTACAAATAGCGGATCTCATAATATCGCAAGAAATTTATCTTTGTTTTAGAATGTTGATAATCATTGCACCAACATTCCAATTGGTAAGACACTACTTAGGCAACCGAGCACTCAATGTTTCAGGTGGAAAAGTCTATATTCTACAAATCCCGTCAATTAGAATATCAACACTTAGTTGTCAACTTGACGTTTCTCTGCATTACAGAGAGACCACTCAGAAATCTTACTTGACATAAGATTCTGAAGCATTAATAAACTGTCTCTTGCTGTTGTATAATTAATTTAAAGAGAATACCTAGTACGAACAACATTTAGATTACAATTTGGAAAGAAAAAGCGTAAAATTTAGATTGCAAGACAAGTCGAAACTCTTATGTATAGGATACGATTCAGATTAAAAAAAAAAAAAAAAGATCGAGGTAAATTTTAGCACTGGATAACTTTCATAACACTCGTATAGCGATTATAACTGTAATTCACTCATTAAAGTATTAGTTAGCTATTGAACTTTAAACAAAATCTTAATGCTAATTTGTTTTAACGATAATAAGTCCCTTTTAAGAATATGATGGTCTGCTTTGACAATCGGTAAAGGCTTACCACGATTTAAGATAAGATTAAAGATTACTATCCCTACTTTTTTTTATTGTCTACTGCTCTATATATTTTATTTCAGTTTTTTTACCGAAATTATAGGAGCAAAATTTGGAGCTTTTCCATGACTTTTAAATTAAATTCTTGAGTCATGTCATGACTCCCAACAGATTGTATCGATACATACATAGTATATATCATCATCATCATATTCAGCCGTTTTCTATCCACTGCTGGATGAAGGCCCTCCACATTTTCTTTCACATATCTCGGTCTGCTGCTATCCTCATCCATGTAGCTCGTGAAAAGCGCTTGATTTCATCTACCCATGTTAACTTGGACGTCATCTTGGTCGTTTCTTTTCTCCAGGAATCCAATGTAGTACATTTCTGGTCCACCTTCCATCTGTTCGTCTAGCTAAGTGACCGGCCAATATCCACTTCATCTTCTTCGCAGTCTTGATTACATCCTCTACCTTTGTTTGTGCACGAATCCATTCATTTGTCTTCCTACCCCCCTAGTTATTCCCAGCATGCATTTCTCCATTGCTCTTTGTGTGACTCTTAATCTTTGAGTTTTTACGCATTAAATGTCCACGTTTCACAGCTGTACTTCATCACAGGTAAGACACATTGATTATAAATATTACGCTTCAAACACATTGGTAGTTTGCTTTTGAAAATAAAGTGTAGTCTTCCAAACGAACTCCACGCCATTTTAGATCTTCTATTTATTTCATCAGTCAACTTGGCATTCGATGTTTTGAGCTGGCCTAGGGAAACATACTCATCAACTATACCTATTGTCTCTCCGCTAATCTTTATTTCCTTCTTTGCAGATTCTTGATTCTACATTACTTTTGTTTTACTTAAATTCATTTTAATTGTTATTTTCGAACTCTTATTACTGAATTCTTCCATTCTGGTTTGTAGTTCTTCTGCACTTGAAGCAAACAGGACTATATCTTCAGTGAATCGCAGGTGATGAAGATATTCGTCATTGATCTTTATTTTAACTTCATCCCAGTTTAAATTTTGGAACACTCCCTCTACGACAGCTGAGAAACTGAATCTCCTTGCCTTACCCCCTTTCCAAATTTAAAATTTTCACTTTCTTCATGTAGTCTAATAACAGATGTTGCAGTAGAGTAAATGTTTCGCAGTAAGTTGATGTATGCACTTTCGATGCCTTAATGTTCAAGTGATTTAAGTACTGCTGACAAGGAGACCGAATCGAAAGCCTTTACAAAATCTATGAATCCCAAACTTAGTAGAAGTTCATATTCATTAATCCTTTCCATAGCTTGTATGTGGTTCATTGTGCTAAATCCACGGCGAAATCACGCTTGTTCCCTTCCAAGTTAAAATCCAAGGTTCGTTCAATACCATTCAAAATAACTTTGGTGAACATTTTGTATAGAACTGACAGTAAACTAATTGGTCTATCAGTTCTATACAAAATATTTCGACACATTCATTGTTCCCTTTCCTGTACAATAAAATAATAATAGAATTATTCCAACTTGACAGTATTTCTCTCTTCCTCAGGCACATCGAGAATAATTTACTAAGTTCCTCTTCCATCTTTTCACCTCCTTATTTAAACATCTGTGAGTCCATCTTCTCCTAGCGAGTTTGCGTTCTTCATTCCTCGAAGTACTTTATCCACTTCTTCTTTCATTACGTTTGGGACTGTACATCATTTTCTTCTGAATCTTCATTATCTAGTTCTTCTTCGGAGTAGTACAATTCTCTGTAGAAATTTTAAAATATCTTTACAAATTCCTCCTTATTTTGTGTTACGGTCCCGTCTGGTCTCTTAACTGCAACTATTTGCTTTTTCCCTATCATGAGCTGCTGTTTGGTATTCTTCAGGCTTTTGTTTTCCTCGATTGTATTTTGAACAAGATTTTCGTTATATCTTCGTACATCCTCTCTTATTTTCTTCCTTACGGTTTTATTTAGTTCTATGTATTCAATCCTTTTTATGTAATGTTCCTCTGCTTTCATTTCCCTTCTTTTCTTCATCAAGAGTTTAGTTTCTTCTGAGATTTTGCTCTCTTTTCTCTTTTTGATCCCTGCTATTTCCCTGGCTGTTTCTCTTATTATCTCGGTCAGTATTTTATTTCTGCTATTGATGTCTTCTTCATCCTCTAACCTTCCAAGGCGCTAAATCTGTTTCTTAGTTCTATCTCGAATGTCTGCCTGTGTTTCTCTAGATTTTCCAGACCTAAAATTGGCAGTTTTCCTCTGATAAGCTTCTTTCTCTCAAGTCTAGTAATTAGTTTCAGCTTACATCTCACCATCCTATGATCACTCAATATTTTGAAACTGTTCATAATTTCCCTGTTATTCGATAAAACGTAGTCTATTTCGTTTTTGGTCCCATTTGAGCCTTTCCGTGTCCACTTCCTCTGGGGCGGCTTCTTGAAAAATGTATTAGAAATGAACAGTCTGTTGGCTTCTGAGAATTCCACTAACTTCTCTCCTCTCTTGTTTCTTTTGACAAATCCAAAGTTTCCCACTTTCGTGTCACTGCTCTCTTTCGCATTGAAGTCTCCCATTACAATTTTGTAATGCGATTTGCTACTATCCAAAATCTTCTGTATCTCCTCGTATAGGTCTTCGATTTACTCCTCCGGATGTGATGGTGTTGGAGCATACAGTTGTATAATTTTCATACTGTATCTCTTGTTTATCTTTATTACTAGTACGATTCTATCTGAAATTCGTTCAATTTTTGTGATCCGTGACTTCAGGTCTTATTAATTATAAAGCCAACATCTGCTAGTTTTCCATTTTCTGTTCCTTTGAAGTAGAACGTGTGCCCCAACGGTAGTTCCAACTGTTCTCCATTCTTTCTCCACACTTCTGATAGTCTTATGATGTCTCACTTAATCCTCTTGAGTTCATTCTGCAATTCTTCTAATTTGTCCTCTCCTGCAAATGACTGACAGTTGAGAGTCGCCATGTATAGCCGTTCGAATTGCCGTGTCGGTGTCCTGGCAGTCTACAGTCCAAACCCGGGCATTTTGACTCTCTGACTTCCTGCAGGACTGATCCCTGCCGTTGCCAGCTGCATTCTTTCCTCCGGACAATGGGGTCCTCCGAGGCTGTTCCCTTACTTGTACCATCACGTGTAAAAAAGGAGGGGTGCAGACATTTGACTCACCACGCTATCTGCTAATGCGGGTTGGTGAGCAGCCCATCCATGTTCATTCGCTAAGCAGTTACCTGGGTACTAACAAGTTCCACGACGTGAACGTATGGATTGGACATTAGACGTCTTCCCAGGTCAGTTCCCTTAAGCCTTAGCAAGAGGAATTAAGGGGTCTCTCCCAGTTAGTGGCAGAAGGCTTTGGGAAGACAGTCCCGGTTTGCTGGTCCTGTCCCAGTTTCCCAGCCTATATAAAAATAAGGTAAAACTAAAAATAAAGAGCAGAAACGAGGAAGCATCCTGCAGTTACAACACAAGAAAATGCTCCTATCAGTAAGGGTCATCGGTCCGGCGAGTATTCCTGATAGGGTACTAGAACAGAATAGTAATTTGTGATGTTAACATCACCGTGGACGCAAAAAGGGCTAAAGACAAGGAAGATTTCAGAAACTTTTCAATTTAATGTTATGTTTTCTGAAAATATGACCGGAAGAAAACTTTCATGACAAATCACTCAAATTCATGACGTTTTCATTACTTACATGACTTTCAAGACCGGTAAACACTGTTTAAAACATCCTTGGTTTAAATCGAAGTAATACTGATATAGGTACTAACTGGCGTGTTGTAGTGTCTTCACTGCCATGCGTCGGTAAGTACCTGAATTAATTAAACATTGTCTTCAATGCAGTATGATTTTAGTTAAGTAGCAATACTGATTGAAACAGACACTGGATTGAAATCTTGTTTCTCCTTCGCTTTCATCAATTACTGAATTAATGTCCTTTTGTCTGTTCATTTTCATTGGGATAATAAACCTCATTCCTTCATGTCATAAGTTAGTGCTCGATAAATATAAGGCTAAGTGTTTGCGTTTACGTTTATATCAAGTAGAATTATCACTTGGACTGACAGATTTAGTAACTTCTTGACTGACAAGTGCATTATTAATAATTATACATGTTTATTGGAATTATTAGTTCATATTATTACTTGAGGTCAACTTTGAAATTTAATTAACTTTACTCGTTGATTTACATGGAATCTCAATTGCGAAATTAATCCAGGGAGGACAATAAATTGGAATTTATGTCTCAAAGTAATGTACCTTTGAACAGTTGCTTAAATTACTGGAATGTGAGACCTTTGTTTGAGCGCTAAGGTTTATTCTGAAATTACTCGTTGATATAAGTAATAACTTATTGGCAAAATAATTTAACTCAGTGAGCACAGGCCAAATAATCAGAATTTATACACTTTAGAGTAATTCGTCTTTGAGTTGTTTTTCTGATGAATTAAATGTAAAAACTTTTGTTCAAATGATTAATGAAAACACTTATTAAATGAGGTTGTATCTCGTTTTGTGAATAAATTATAGTCATGAGGAGGAAATTATCCTGAAGTTGCACCTCTGTATAAACATGTTAATTACCGGAAGGTGATACATTTTACTTAATTGATTTAGGATCTTTCCAAGGCAATATTTTCAATAACTCAGGATTAGTTTAGATTGTTGTGTAAGATATTTTGGACTTTCTTTATGTCATTTGAAATTAGAACTGGAGTTGAACTAAAATTTTGGAAGAATATTAAGGGCCTTTTCATCTCAAATCGGGCAAAGGGGTGTCAGGTGACCATGAGTAATATCGTTCAAAAAAATATATGTGAAAGGCCCATGTGTGTAATGAACATTCCCAAGATATTTCAGAAAAATATCCAATGGGGGCAATGATATTCACATTTCAAGATGGCGTCGCGCCCCGAAAATAACACCAATGAAAATACAAGAAATCAGTCATAACTCAGGAACCGTTACAGATACAGCAATGATTTTTGCACCGTTGCAAAGCTAATTAAATCTACATATAGTTGTGGGAATCACGTTGCAGTACAGCGAAAGGAATTGTGGGAATTAAGGAAAATGGCGGGGGGGAAATGCAATTTTCAAAAATCAATAACTCAAAAACCCCACCCTCAATTTTTTTTTTAAATCGCGGAAATATCCAGGAAAGGGTACACTATGAAATAAAAACGTAAAAGCGGTAGTATTTTGGTAGTATTTTTACTATGAGCCATAATGGAAGATGATAGAACATGGTTTGCGGCAAACATGTACGCATACAAACGACAACCTAGCGAAGTGTGCATTCATTTATAAACAAGGGAAGATATCCAATGGGAGATAAGAATATGTACAGTACTCACCAATGTAATTAAACCCTTTTCCAAATGCTAAATGCTGCATCAACTGCTCTAAGTCTGTTGACTGAAAGGTGTGCAACCGACCTGTGTTTGTGATAGGAACAGGGGAATGAGTCATTTTAAAAAGGACATTCTTCACACACACTCGTAATCTGTCATCATGTTGTGGCCATCGGAATCCACTTGCTGGACTATGTGGATGCATGAAATTGACAGTAACATCATCATGCTCAAAATGTACACCAGTCACCATCCCAACCCACCAATTATCATCGTAAAGACATGCAATAAATTCATTCTAAGAAAAGTCACCGACATAAAAGGACTTTACTTGGGAGCACACTGGGAAGAAAACAGCCTGACCTGTGTGATTCGCGTGTCTTGCCATAGTTACACTGCTTGAGCTGGAGCTTGCAACCCAAACGTGGTGAGATTGAATGCCAGCCGCCGCTGGTACTTTTGTCCATTCATTCTGTTTTCTAGCTCTGAATCCAGCAAGTTCGTCAAGTGACACATGTAGTAAAGTAATATTAGGCACATATTTACCGACTTCACCAATAAATGTTATACAATTTTGAATTAACGTGTCCTTACCTCGCAAGTTATGTGTTGATGCAAAATGTTTCACCCGCCCACAAATGCAATCACAGGGCCCTGCCATGTCCTGTTGCACTGAATAACCATTTATGCTTCATTTCATTCATATTTTTTTTCCAAACTCAAATAGCTGATACCTGTTTTTAAAATGCGATGCCGCTCCATCTGAAATATAAGTAATAATCTGCCAATCGATAAGACCTTGAACTAGATGTTCCCGTACCTTGTGGATTGCAAGTAGAGCATGGGCACTGTCCACGAATTCAACTGTCTATGGAACCTAATATTGCTTTACAAAGTATCACCTGCCGCCCTTGCTGAATTCAGTGCTGGAAAAGAGAATGATAAGAAGCAAGTACCATCAGCGGCTGGCACACAACATACTTAGAGCAGTTGAGGCAGCATTTAGCATTTGGAAAGGGGTTTAATTACATTGGTGAGTACTGTACATATTCCTATCTTCCATTGGATGTCTTCCCTTGTTTTAAAATGTGTGCACACTTCGCTAGGTTGTCGTTTGTATGCGTACATGTTTGCCGCAGACCATGTTCTATCATCTTCCATTATGGCTCATAGTAAAAATACTACCAAAATACTACCGTTTTTTACGTTTTTATTTCATAGTGTACCCTTTCCTGGATATTTCCGCGATTTAAAAAAAAATTGAGGGTGGGGTTTTTGAGTTATTGATTTTTGAAAATTGCATTTTTTCCCCGCCATTTTCTTTAATTCCCACAATTCCTTTCGCTGTACTGCAACGTGCTTCCCACAACTATATGTAGATTTAATTAGCTTTGCAACGGTGTAAAAATCATTGCTGTATCTGTAACGGTTCCTGAGTTATGACTGATTTCTTGTATTTTCATCGGTGTCATTTTCGGGGCGCGACGCCATCTTGAAATGTGAATATCATTGCCCCCATTGGATATTTTTCTGAAATATCTTGGGAATGTTCATTACACACATGGGCCTTTCACATATATTTTTTTGAACGATATTGCTCATGGTCACCTGACAACTTTTTCGTGATTTTGCCCGATTTGAGATGAAAAGGCCCTTAAAATATTTCTTACTCAGCAGCCCTGAATTTTAAAGAGAACAAACTCTTCTGTCTTTATATTCAAATTATAGTTAGGTGAAACGTCCATATTGTTTCCTTAACATAAGGGTTCGGATAGATTCAGAGTCAAGATGGAAATTTTAGGAGAGATTGTGACGAACTAATAATCAAGATTCATTCTGTTCTTAAATGTTTTGGAATCTAAGAATATTAAATTAATACAGAGGAAGAATATAAATTTGTGAATTTGCAAATGCAGAAATTGAGAATATTTTGTTTGGTTTCGTATTTGCTTGGTGTAGACAAGACTGCCAGTTTTGTACAACTTTAATAACTTATCACGGTTTTGTAAGAATTATTATTATATTCAGCCTGTGGAGCTTTGTCCCTGGATTTTGTACACAACTTTATTTTTCTATAGTTCAACAATAAGAATAATAACTTTTGTGAAAATAAATTTTGTAAAATATTAGACGCAAAGGTTTGGCATTGAATGTCAAGGGTGACTCAGATGTCTACTATGGGGCACTACAAATCTTGACAAGTTCACTGCAACAAGATCAGCTCTGTCAAACAAATCCTACTCTCGTGTCCACGAAGGCTGCAAAGCGCGTGCCTCCTGGTCTCACCAACGAGAGAGGGTGAATGCGAGCTTCTGGCGCCTTAAAACCAGAAACGGTAGGCTAAGGAAGTAAACCCCGACAGAAAATTCGAGGTCCTCCAACGCAGCGGGGGTCGGACAGCGGGCTAACAGTCTACTTCTGTAAAGCAACCATTGTTACGAAATCCCAAGAAGAGCCTCGGATTGGTAGGATTGATGGTGATCGGACATGGCAACAACTTAAGGACATAGCGATAGAAACATGGAATGTACCGAAGAAAAGATGGGAGGACGGAGTGAAGGAAGACTCGGTAAACATGATAGGGGTGCGTAACTGGAGAGAAGGGGCGAAGAACAGGGAAAATTGGAGGCATCTACTTGGGAAGGCCAAGGCCCGATTTGGGCTGTAGCACCATGGAAGAAGAAGAAGAAGAAGAAGAAGAAGAAGAAAGTATTAGACGAGTCGAAGGTTTTATTTGCGGTACTATATTAAATGAGATATTCAGTAATTTCTGTCATTTAATACTCATCCATATTAAATGAGAAACTCAGTAATTTCTTGCATTGGGCTCCTCTGATCTTATCTTGTAAGTTCGATGGCGCAAAAGATTGAGAGGTTGGAAGAACGAGGAACGGTTAACAGATTCGAATTTTGGTACACTGTATACAAACACGCTTCAATTCTGAACTGCCAGAAACCATATTTTAGAACTTAAGCTATTGTGAAGTTTCGTTATTTTAGTAGTGCCTATTTGTGAAGACGTACTTTGTTTGCAGAATTCGGGTCGAATTTCTCATTGCCTTTAACGGAGTTCCAGAAATCCAAGAAGGTATCTTGATCCCAGTCATCCAACTGCAAGGCCATGAGGACAGCATTATCTCCGTTATCATCCTGCAAGGTCACATCGGCACCTCGAGCCAACAGCAAGTCGATCATTTCCAAGTTTTTCATCTTAACTGCCCACATCAAAGGCGTGAGGTTGTCCTGGAAGGAAATGTAGTGGAAATAAGTAATTAAATGTCATCGGAAATGTATTTAATGTAGTAATTATCAATAAAGATATCCAAGCGATTTCTGTATTTTCTATCATGCTTTCATTGTATCATATATTTTAAATAGGAAAGTAGGTATGATGTCAGAGGGTTAAAAAGCTGAAGACGTTGAAGTTCCACATAATTGTTGTAAATGTTCGTGCATTTTAATATCATGTAGCTAGTTGTAATACAGAATATATTATACTATAGTCTCTGTGCTTTTATAAAATCTTCTAACATGAGGTGTTTTTTTTTCCAGGTTGCTGTGGTATATGAAGTTGCCAGCTTGGATGAATAGGAAAAAAAAATGTTGCGATATTATAAAAGTTAACTTTCCTTTTAAAAGAAATATGAAATTTATGCTTGAGTAGAAAAGATCGGTGTTCAGTTTTCAAAAGGTATGAGTTCCCTTAAAGGTTTCAAGCATTAAAGATTATAGTTTACTGATCAAGACAAATAATTTCAGAGGTTTTATTACAACTTCACGTTTTTGGGCTTGACGTGAGGGTTAGCTAAAGGCTTTATCTTACTTTTTCTGTAGAGAAAGGAAGAAGAAAATAACGGCCATGATCTTAATACCAATGAGTCCCGCACTCAATTATTGAGGACTGATGGAGGGTTCGGTTGTGTTGCAGACCCCCATGAAGATAAGGACTCAGCATCTCAAGAAGGCATCGTTCGGACTGATGGTAGCTCTACATTGGACTGTGAGGCGTTCGCGAAGCTATGGACTCAGCATCTCAAGAAGGCAGCTTCGGAGTAATGGTTACACCATATTTGACTGTAGGGTATGCTGCCACTGGTATGTCTAGACTCTAGAGAAGACTTTAACAGGTCCTTGCTATATGTATCTTCGATACATCTACATCCATTGATGGACTTCACGCACTACGATAATTTGGAGTATTCCAGGAGGACAATGTGCTATGTCAACATTACACGGTTGTCCGGACTTGATTGGAAAAGCATTTAGGTGACTTTAATACTAAAATATGTCCACCATCCTCCGGATATGAGTTCAGTGGGTCACTGTGGAGAAGTCCATCAGAGCTTTAGAGTCCATCGAATCCGGCGGAATTACTTACTGTTGTGCAAACTGCATGGCTCAAATATACCTGTGGGAGATTTCCGTGTACTTACACCTCGTCGCGAGAGTGTCCGTTTCAAGGAATATACAGGATGTAACAGAATTAGACCCAGTAGCGACCTTTGGCAGTGTTGTAGCGTTGCACAACACATAGCTCATTCTTAAATTATTTTTTTTTATTTCAGTCACTCTAAAATATATATTATGTAATAATATTCTATCCCTCGGTGTTCAAAAAAGCCATAGTTTTTTTTAGGAAGAGAAAAAAATACTTCACAAGTTCACAGTTTAATCTTCAGTGTGCAATTTTTCAGCAAGCCTCTGAACGCCCAACCCGCTACTCCCTTCACCAGCTGGTGGAATAGCACCTCCTATGTTAGTAATAGAAAGCTGTTGCAATCTTAAAGTCACTGCTCTTTCTCTCCCCTCCTTAGCTTTATAATCCATCAACTCGTGGCGCGCATCGCCGCCCAGGCTGAAGGCGTCTGCTATTGACC
>JAGDQP010001487.1:57079-69727 GCA_022664845.1 Lepisma saccharinum
AGCAGGTACAAATTTGTCAAAGAACATTTTGCTATATTACGGGCTTTAATCAAAAACGGATTCAAAGGGTATGTCGTACCTTTCAAGAGGAGTTTTCGTTTGCTTGAAAATGTCTTGCTTTAAACAATGTTTCAAATATCTGTTTAATAACGTAGACAGTTGTTTTATTCGTAAAATCGTTATATTTCAGGCACTACAACAATAATTTCATTTATAGTCACTTTGATTCTGTTTCCATTATAATATACAAATAATTACATCATTTTATCAGTTTTGTCTCCCAAAAGCCTCTTCTCCACGACAAAGTGCCTTCGTACAGTTCCAAAAGGTATTTTGTCCATCAAATAGTTCCAAAACGACTCTTGCCCAAATTATTTTTTATTATTCCCTTCAAACTATCGCATAGATTTTGTTCAAATTTCTAGCAAGTATTTCTTTGCCCCTGACCAACAACGCTGCAAAAAATTGCACACATCAATGAAAATTTGACGCTCTAGAACATTTTTTTCGATTTCTGAAAAATTTTGTTTTGTAGACAAGATGCCATTTGGAAATAGACGACTCATATGTAATTTTCCACTTAATTGGGTCAGCGGTCGACAAAAGATACTCAACCTGTATATACTTTGAAGTAACGTCTTATTCACCATGGCAGCGCCAACATAATTTTTGATGGCTCTTCTCCTGTTATTTCACTTTCCACACGAAGCCATCATGGTCGCGTCACCAGGAATTGCTTAACACGCCATCAGCCCTAGCTCTTATCTCAAAAATCGAGATGCAAGAAGGAGCTACTACTATTTTCCTGTTCTCAAGTTTGCGCAGACGACGATGGTAGACTTCTTTTGTAATATATCTGCACAACAAACTTATTGATAGTTCTTTTTGAGTTGGTATTTTCCAAACTTTGGTTCCAGGTTGGCAGACTGCAGAGACAGAAAATAAGGTTCAGCAGCGGGGAGAGCGGAGGGGTTACGATGTTGCTAATTATCCCTCCCCCCTCTCTCATCCTTCTGTTCATTTTGTTGAGCACTGCTTCTTCAATGAATTGTCCCCGTCCAGAAACATTCCCTGCGGTAGCAATATCTTCCGTAACTCCTGAGCAGTATTTCTTGAAGGTGGACTGCCAGTTACTTGAACTGCTAGTTAAAATTAGGATATTCAGCTCCGCTTTGCAGTTCGATTTGAAGCGGGTAGGGTCGTTGAAATAGTGTTCGATTTGTAATGAGGGATAGGCGAGACTCCTCTGTCCCGCCCTCTGCAAAAATGTGCGATAAGGTAATTTCTTTGAATAGTCTTAAAAGTTATTACTAAATTGTAGGTTCCTCCTGACAGACTAAATAACTGCAATTTTTACGATTCTCACGCTAAGAATCTGTACTAAGGCTCGTGTATGTACAGTATCTTCCGATTTATGAAAGTTGTGGAAATATGAGAGATAACACAGAAGTACAATTTTGTAAAGCAGACACAACACTATTTACCGAACTCTATGATAGGAAGTTATAAGTCTGTTAAAGAATTAAATTTTAGCTGAGTTATTTGGCTCCCCACAAGTACCCAGCCAATGTTTTCTTAATTTGCTGGCAGTCAAATATCTTATTTAAAACACTTGTTATATGATATCACAGTATTCCATGAGATCTCTACCCTGCTTGCTTTCCAAAATTGTAATATTGTATTTTGTCCTTTACAAAACTTTCAAAAATCGGAAAAGGCGGGGATGGTAATTAATGAAGACTTTAAAATCAAAAAAGATCAAAAAATTTACGGAAAGTATTTTGTAGGAGAATTGAATTCGAGTCCGCGAACAGATGCATTTCGGAAGTATATACCGGTTATCTACATCCCAATTTTAGACGCAGTCAATGAAAAAATCCGATTTGTTTCGATATTTTTTTACAATTAAATCCGTTTTCAGCCAACATTACTATTACGGACTTTTCTTTAGTTCACAATGGTTCGTCGTGTCCTCAAATCTTGCAACGTTAATTTAACTCATTTCTCGACGTCATACAATAATGAAATTTTGCACAGTGACGAAAATCGGGTGACAATATAATATCCCATTGTTACCTTCATATATTTCTACTTTCTTAAAAGCATATTTTAATATATTTTTTTTTTAATATGAGTTTCTTTATTCTAAAATAAATACTAGCCTGCAACGATGTTGCGTTTAACTGGTTACAGATCACTTTAGGATTCGCGTCACAAATTAGCTCGAGAAAAAGTCTCCGAACACCGAAATAACTCGAAAAAAATATATATATAAAAAAATAAAGACATACTTTTCTTAAACAATTCGTACCAAAAAGTAAAAAATAATTTTGTTTATGCATGACTAAAAAGAAAAGCACGAAGCACGCCAGTTGAAGAACTTATAAAGTGACTATATATGAGAGCTCGCCTCATGCTTTTCTTTTTAGTCATGCATAAAGAAAATTGTTGTTTACTTTTTAGTACGAATTGTTTAAGAAAAGCATAGCTTTAAAAAGTTTTTTTAAGTTATTTTTTATTAGTTCCTTTGGAATGAGAACGACTCTCCTGATAAAGAAGGAAAGTGCACTTATGGCCCTTACGTTTCTTTGACTCAGGCTGGGAGAGAATCTAGGAAAGAAGTTGTTATGGGACTAGTTTAAAGTTACCGTTCCAGCATTCACATGGTGTCTGAAGAAACCCCGGGAAAAATCTCAGGATAAGAGGCTACTGGGACAGAATCTAGGACATTCTAAATAATAAGTCAACACTTCTTGCAACTCTCAATTTTTGTTAGCAAGGCACCCCCGCCAATACAGTCACAAAATGATACGACAAATCATGACGATAGACGACCGTCGGGCAAGCAAGTTACAATTAAAACTACTTTCTCGAGCAAACTTGGTAGAGGAGTAGAGTACATGAGGAAACAACCAGAAAGTATGATTAAAACTGCTTTCGCACATCAAGACGGGCACAGTGGTCAAAAGTTTGATTCAAAAGATCTAAGTCGTACCATAGACCTCATAATAGATAGACTTAGCACGCTTCCCCAATTCTGGCTGCGCTAAAACTAGTGGATTTTTGTTCAGAGTACGTGATTTTGAATCCATCCGCTAGGTAGCTCTGCCATATACGTCATATTCTACTATGAGGTCTATGGCAGAGCTATCTAGGGGATGGCTTCAAAATCACGTGCTCTGATTAAAAATCCATCAGCTTTAGCACAACCAGAAATGGGGAAGCGTGCTAAGTCTATCTATTATGAGGTCTATGGTCGTACTTATAGTGTGATCTAAGTCGAAAAACATACGCTTATTTGTAAGATGCTTGAAATAATGAAAACCAAATACACATCATGAATGGATGCATGTCAATGCGTTATCTTTTAGAGGGTACGTTTGTCATGGAGGCCATCTTGAATCTTGCTCGATTCTTTTAAATGGAAAGGGAGTCACGTAGAATATCATTCTGGGTTAGAAAAATTTACCGCAAATACATTGGTGAAGCTTGATTGAAAAGTCTGAAAAGACTGTTCTTCTTAAAACAGCGCAAGAAATAAAGACCCAATGCATAAGTAATGAGTATTTGGGTCCACCTACACAGTGTTCATTCCTTGTGCAATATGTTTTCATTTCTTGTACTGTTTCAAGAAGAACAACATATTTCCAGACTTTTCAATCAACTACGAATACTAATGTCATTGTCACAGCTCATTATATCTCAAAAAATACATTTACGGCAAAACTGACTTCATCAATGTATTTGTGGTAAATTTCTAGCCCAGATCGATATGTTATATGACCCATTTCCTTTTAAACAATCGATTAGGATTCAAGATGGCCGACTCAAGATGACAGCCATGACATACGTAACCTCTAAAAGATAGCGCATTGACATGTAAGCATTCATGTGCATTTGTTTTTCATTATTTGATGCATTTTACAAATAAACGTGTATTTTCCGACTTAGATCACACTATAAGTACTTATTCTCTTAAATCAAACTTTTGGCCACTGCGCCAGCCTTTATGGATGGAAGATCTTTTAATCATACTTTCTGGTGGTTTCCTGATACGCAATTTGAACTATCAATAGGTTTACTCGTCAGAGAAAACAATCACCGGTAGCCACTGCAACCAAAAATCAACATGTGAAATTTGAAAATCGATCCATCAAAAGAGTCGTGGTCGTGTGTCTGATGGTCTAGTCACGTGTCAAGATTCTGTCAAGACTGTTCCGATGCAATGTTTGTTGGAACGTAGATTGTCCCGATTTTCACCGTTCAGAGTTGAAACATAAAGAATATTTCAGTGCCGGTATTTGATATTTTTAATCGCATAGGCTTAAAACTACCCTTATTATTCTATGAGACAGAACAACATTACTCCATTTTCTTCTATTTGTTTATTTCTTGAGTCAACACGTGATGGCAAAAGCAAGCTAGTTCCTCCCCTCCTTCTATGCATGTCCTTCAGGTTTTAAGCCCAGAAGATTCAGTACAAAATAGCAGCTCGGAAAACACTTGTTAAATGCATATTTTTTTACTTTGAAAGAACAGCTGTTTTTAGTGTTACTTATCAGTTTAGATTTATAAGAAAGAATTTTCGGGTAAGTTAATTATTTAAAATTACAGGCTGAATTCAAAATTAGTTTGACATCTCAACCACCTTTGGTAAAACAACATTTTTTATTGCTTAAATTATAAAATAAAAATGGAACCCATAAAAAATGAAATGGAACACCACACTCCTGGAACCAACTTTCTTATTGGCGAGGTGCAGGGCGGGGATTTTTAAAATATAAAAAGAAAAGCACTGTTCAAATAATTAATAAGATTTTTTTAAATGTTTATTTATGGCCTTTAGGCATCTAAGGCTCAGGTCTGGATATGGTAGGGGAAAGGATTCGGGAAGGTGTCGATCAGGGCCTATGTTGAAGGTGCCATCCCGGCATTTACCTTGTGTGACTGAGGAAAACCCTGGAAAAACCTCAGTCAGGATGCTCGGCCGCTGGGATCGAACCCACGAGCTCCCGAATGCTACGCCAACACTACCACTGAACTACAGCGGCTCGGTATAATTTATAAGAAAAAGTACAATTCATTTTGGTTTTTTAGAACCTAAATGTTTTTGTTTTTTTTGTTTGTTTTTTCGTAGAAGGACCTTCTATGTACTGATACCTTCAGACCCCTGGTACAGAGTCTGTCCCGATTTTCTCTAACAAGAAGGTGGCAACCTTGGATTCAAGAGATTTCCAGTTCGAATCCAGACTGGGGCATTTATGTTCGTGGATTTTTTAAAAGGTATTGCCCCAGTTAGCCGATCCAGGCGGTCGAGCGGTCTACGACGGTAGTCTATCGACTCAAGGATCGTGGGTTCGAATCCCACCTCGGGCACGGATGTTTGTCAGTGTGTTTTAACTTAGATTTAAGGGAGAACAAGGAAAAACAAGTATAACAAGTTGAACAAGTCACCCGCTTGGGGCAGAACAAGTTTTTTTTTTATATATAAAAAAAGTGGCGTAACTAGCTGCCTCTGCGTCCCTCAAGCTCGTGTGCCAGCCCCGCCCCGCAGGAGTGTCTTTTACGCCTCCTGCATTGCCCTCGTATCAGGACGGTCCGAAATACCAAAATTTTACCTATCAAATGGACTGCTTCAAATTTTGAAACTTTATCATGAGAGAAAATCGGAGGTCCGGTAAATTATGCCGTCATAACCTAGGCCTTCAAATTTCTCACCAAATATCTTGTTTTAACATCAAATTGTGGAATACTTCATTTTAGAGATATGCTCTAAAATGGCGGGAGGGAGGTATAGAATTTCTTAAATTTGGGAAATGGAATTTTATGCTGTATGTCAATTGAAATCTTAAAGCATTAATACTTAACTGTAGCGCCGGGGTTCCATACAAAATATCTTTAGCAACTTTTTTTGGTTCGTACTTATATTTGCTCCCCTTTCCTCCTTTTACATCTTTCAATATTTTACACAATTTTCAAAATTGTACGCTTTTCCCGAAAATAAGTGGCTTTACTTAAGAAATTATCTTCGTAACGTAAAAGGACTAGTAAAATAGAAGGCAGCCAGGAGTGCCGCGATAGGAGATTGGTTACAGTGACGGACAACAAACAAAACTGAAGATTAGAGATTGGAGCCCCACTGCACACAGTTGAACATTTTCCACCACAGACTTAATGTTTAACAAGAAAGGTTTCTAGATCGTTTGGCGTGAAAGGATTGTAGCAACTTTGTCACCTGTCAACTAGAAACATTGCTGCAAGATTGTAGCCAGTTTGCACATTTACAATGCCAAACGTCGTGCAAATTTGCAATGCCAGACCTCGTACAAACTTGATGCAAGTTTGGGTGCTTTCTGGGTTAAAATCAAACTAATAAAGTTATGTCGAATTTTCGCGAACTTCACGCGCTCCCCATACTGCTCGCTCAGAGGTGAGACACATAAGCCGACGGTAACATGTTAGTGAGTAATCGCTCTCCTCGTGAGCTGGCAGTAAACACCACAGTTTAATGTGGACGTCAGTGACAGCAGGTCAAACATGGGAACCCCAAACAGCGTTTCATGCTGCACGAGTTTAAGGTCAATGTAAAGCGAAGATCTCCAACAAAAGATGGCAGCACTATCTCTGTATATGTCTAATGTATTTTTATCGTTGCACGAAATTTCAATGCTTCTCTTACAAATTCAAGCCTAGAGAGTTCTAACTTTCAGGGAAGAAAGTTTATAACCAATTCAAGAGTTCTATACGTGCCGATCTTTTATTTTCGTTTTTCTTCATTGTTGAAATCGTTTCATTGTTGTTCTGGATATCCAAACCTATAACAATGAAGCTCTTTCAATAATGAACAAGAAAGAAAATAAAAGATCTTGGATACTTTTAGTAACCCGGTCCGAAACTCGACCCGATTGACCCTGTCTGGGAAACATTATTAACTTCGAATTTTGGCCTCGTATTTCTTGTGCTCCGGAGGGTAACGTCTCCGGTCCTGATCGCTCCTGATTAAAACATTGTCGAAACGCATGGAAATAATTAAAAACTATGTTTTGTTCTCCGGTTCTAAATCGGATCACCGGATCAGAAGCCTAGACCCGGTCCCAAACTTGACCTGGTGACCCGTTTCAGCTCTGCCTTATAGTTATAACAGCCAATGTATATAGGCAAGATTTAGATGACGTTCAATAAAAATTGCCGGGGTTGAGGACACATTTTCCCTCGCTTCTCTATTGTATCCCCGACTCTCGTTGAGTAAAATTATTCCCAGGAGAGTTATGTTTTTAGGGGGATTTGTTATTTATTTTATATTTATTATCAAATGTGACTATACGATTCACCCGATATTATAACAATTATGAAATCACGACGGCTAAGATGGGCATACCATGTACAAAAACAATGTTGATTGGTCAGTCGAAAGAAAAAAGGCCGTTGGAAAGACCTAGATGTCACTGGCAGCAACATATTAGAAGGGATATTGGAGAGGTAAATGTTCAGAATGAAAACTGACTTGATCTTGCCTCGGATATAATCCAATCAGTGCTCGAAGTGGGTTAGAAAAGGTAAGTGTACGCTCACCTCGTGGCGGCGATTGCCTATTGAAAGTAAAGGCTATGAGCTCCCATTAATAAAAAGTGTTAGGGAGTACGCCAAATCCAAAATGAAAATGGGCAGTTTGTCCCCCACTTCGAGCACTGAATCCAATGGCAGACATTTGTTACTGCGGCGATGAGCTTGCGAGTTCCGTAAGCCATACTAACTTAGCTACAGAGAGTCTTTAGCCTCCTAGTAGATACATGCAAGTTTTTACATGGAGCAAGGGAACTTTCCGCCTTTTCTTAGGGATAATTGAAGCTTTTCAGCTTTTTCGTAGAGCTGAAGAAAATACCGTATGTTCCTTTTGTTTTTATATAAACCCTTTGTGGGATTTTTTTTCTCTCTCTCTCTCCAGTTGGTTTGGTTAACATGCTTCTAACTTTAAGTTAAGCTAGGTTCGTTTATATTAGGTTTCGCATCGATTCATATACTTATAAGTAATTTAAAATTGCTCCGGGGAAGTATGCCCTTGGAAATTAATATTACCAGCACAAAATTGTTCTTATTACCGTTCAAAAAGAACGTAACTGAGTTTATAGATGGACTTTAGTCCCTATCGTACAATAGGGTTGCTCCAATATCACAACTTCATACGGTATTCGTTGAACTCTTTCTTTTTCATAAAATTTCATACTTTCTCAGTTTTATAACTTCAGATTCAATAGGCTACGTTAGCAGAGGTTAGGTTAGATCAGATTACAATTGAGGTTGTGTGCGCAAAAACTGACCAACCCTCATGAAGATACAGCGGAGTAAACATGCATTTTGTGTGGGTCAACGCTATGTATTTCTCGAAGCATGGCGCTTACATTTGCCATACATGATACACGCAAAGAACAAAACGTTCGTGGATTGGCCCCAGTACATGTAGTGAAAAGCCTGTACAACAGCTGGCTGCGGTCAGCAAACTTTTCACAGAAATGCGGGTTGGTCCGTTAATGAAAAAATGAGTGTACAAGAGCATAAAGTGTTTACAATAGATCAGCTTTGTAAATCAGTGTTTTAGATTAGGTTAAGCTATTATAGCATCTGGAGGAATCGTGTATACAGTAAAGTGCATTTGTTCCATTTTCTCTTGTGTCTGAAGTACTTTGTCCAGCTCCCTTGGACCAGTGGTTAGCAATGGCTTCTCTTTAGTATACGTCGGGCGTTCCATTTGGAGCCAGAAATGGAGCAGTGACAGGTGGAGTCAGGTTAAACGCGATGTGCATAGCATATAATGAAAAAAATATCTAACCTGGCTTTTTCTAACTCGTCTTCGTTCACTATCGCTCACTTGACATACTGTCCGTGATTTTTGTAGCAAAACATCGAGTTCCAAATTACCAAATGCGTCATCAATAGAAAAAATACTGCTGTGAAACGCGTGCGGGAAAATCTTTAACTTACTATATCTTTCCTCTGAAGAATAGTTCTTAATTGATGAAGTTCGTCATTTTTAAATAACATCGTAATATTATTCTCTTGATGCGCATCTGCTCCATGATTGCCTCTTCCATCATCTTCAGCCCGGTCGTCCTTTTTATCCACATCTTGGCGACGTCTTGTATCTTTTTTCTTAACTTTCTTTCCTTTAGCCATGTTAGCCGATATCAAATTATGTTTAGCCACGGTTTAGCATTAATGTTGTTTTGTAGGAATTAAGTAGTTCTGCTTTTATGTTCAGAATCAGTACAGAATTTTGTAATGCGAGAATTAATGCACAGTGTAGTGAAAAGTCAAAATGTTTGTGAAATTGTTGCGGTGCAGTGAGCTGTAACTTATCATATTGGAGCGCTTGACTCTGTTACAACTCTAGTTAAATCTGAAGTTAGGCACAAGATGGAAAATTTAATCATGTTTGTGCACTTTCAGTTTAGTCTAAAATGGACCAAATTTTCACTTTTGTGTTCTACATTTATTGTCAGTGCTGTGTAGTATGTGCATAACTCAAAAATTAAAACAAATCGAAAAGCGGGCCACACAGTGACAAGTGTAGAAAAACTTATTTAGAGTTGAAAATTTTGTGTCCCTGATGGAAGAGTGGTAACGCTCGTTGCCTTGTAATCAAGAGATCCCGGATTCGATTTCCAGTGGTTACACGAGTGGCTCGGAGCCCACGTAAAACTGTAGGTCCCGTTCTTAGAAGCTTACCAGCTTGTTTAGGACGTTAATAACATTTTAACCAATCAAATTGAAAGTTTTGTCCATTTTGGATCGAAACTGAGTAAACCAAGTTAAATATTCCCTCTGACTTTAGATACTAATACAACAATCCAGTCAGGGGTATAGCCAGGGATTTTTCTACACCCTCTAACACGGAACACCCCCAAGAAAAACAAAACCCTGACGTTTGATGTAAAGAGTCGGCAAACCATTGTCTACTAAGCAAATAATTATCATATATCTACTAAGCAAACCATTTTCTACTGCGACGATGAACTTGCGAGTTCCATAAGCCATATAGTTAATTAGTTAGTTAAACAATTATCATCGAAAGAGAGAGGGAGAGAGAGATTGAGAGGGGGAAGAGAGAAAGTTTGATGTAGTGTTGAAATTTGGCTGCGCTACAAACTAGACTTATCATGAGAAAATGATTATGATTAATCGGTGGAATATCGACTAGGTCCTTTATTCAAATGACACTAAATGTCATGAAAATTCTAGAAGTCCCAAAATAAAGCTAACAAAAATTGTAAGAATTTACATATCAATTATACCGGGTACAGTAAACCTTACACGAGCGACAGAGCTCGAAATGAACGGGAGCAAACCGAAACAGTCTGGAACCTTCTTGTTCCGTCTCGTCAGAAATGGCAACGGACCGTTCCGGTTCGTTCAGATTTATTTGAGATATTTCTGACTAAACATATGTTGTTCGAGAATCAACCCTTCTTAACAAACTATTCTGTCCACTGTAAACAGTTTGAGCTAGTTCACTGTTTTTGCACTGAATGATTCAGCCCTAAATTACTCCTAAACGACAAGGGAAAGGCTGTGTCTTTCGCACATACCACAACTGCTATTCCACATAAATAGCGTCCGCTGGTTTAAACTGAACGAAATCCAATATTTGGGTGTTCTGTAGTTTTGGAGCACGTAGTTGATAGATCCTCTAGTAATCTAGAGTATTTAGTTATCAATTTCACTAAAGTTAAAATAAGTAAAATCAGGTACTTGAGGGATTATAGCGAGATACGTGAATTCGATATTCGAGTCAGTAGGGACACTTCCGAAAACTTTTATAAAGTATTTAGATTCAGAAATTCTTATCTAATTCTATCAAGTCCCAAGAGTTATAAATCAAGTAAATAATTCAGGTTCCTCCAATGAAAAGGTATTAGGTATTCCAGAGAAAATTAATCTATTCTGTCACGTTAGTTTTTGTTTCAAATCAATTAGGAAAGGAAGTAATCTTTTTAGTTTTATTGAGAATGTGAATTTATCTAGTGAAGAGAAATTTCAGTTAAATTACACGTCTTACCTTACAAAGAAAAAAGAAGTTGTTTTTCTTTCTGTTCAGTTTGTTTGTGCTGTTTTCATATTAAAACAATTAATTTCATGATCAGAAATAAACTCATAAAGAGAGTCAAATTACAAAGAGGTTGTAATTATCATTTTGTTGGCAATGCTTATGTATACTAAGATAGAATTTTCAATAAAAAAGTTACCAGTACTGAAATGCGTGAACACTGCTTTAAATTTAGAGTAAACATGGTCGTTTTATTCTACCTTTCTAATTTAATTCACTAAATTTTTTACTTTCCCCTTCTGATTCTTTATGTTAAGTTAGCCTGGATTAGTTGAAATTCGTTTAGATTCTATTGGAATAGGTTTCGTTAGATTAGTTTGACTTTGCGTATCCACTGGTGAACTTTATTTTTCTATGAGCCAGTCAAGTAACTTTGAACTTCGACCCGTCACGTTTCGCCCCTTAGCCATTAAAATCCACAAACATGCATGCCTCAGCTGGAATTCGAACCCGGGACCTTCGAGTCATGCACTTACCGCCGCAGAGCTCACGGCTACCCGGCCGGTACGTGTCCACTGGTGTACTTAATATTATTATTACAAGAGTGAGTATTACTTCTGCTTGCGTCGGGCGCTCTCATTATAAACAACTTAACGAATAAGTATTTGAAAGAAAATCAAACAAATTTTTACGCATACATTCTGTGACCAAAAGAATCCGGTCACCCGACTGAAAATGAAGTACAAATGTGGGTCCCTCCATTGGGTTCGGAAACACTGGCAGTTGATAGTGTTGGCCCATCCTTAACCTTGATAACACAAATTTTTAACACGGGGAACGAACTTTACTAAAGGACTGTATAGGAGGAACAGGCTCATTTGAGGCGTGGTACTATCATTCCAATAACAATTGGTTGTCGTAGATGCTATACCGTAGGTAATATTACAACATGTTTCCTCTAAAAGTTGTTCCATTTCCACTCCTTGTTCCGAAGAAGTGAATAGTTACCCCACTTTCCATTTAAAATTTTGAAGTTGACCCCTCGTATGGGTATTCCCGGGTCGCCACTGACCATGAAAATATTACCATTTGATTTGCCATATGCTACTTAGTAATTCATTTTTTTTCAAAGCTCTATGTGAAATAGGAGCCGAGATATTTGAGGTGTTAGTTTTAGGTGGTCCACCCTGTATGGTGTATAAGAATTGCATGTACATACGATACGACATGATTCCTTACATCAAGTTGAGTAAAATCTCCCAATAAACATTTTTCGAAAAACATCAAATGTCTGAGTTATAAGATGCCGAAAAATGAGAGAAATCAAATTTGAAATCGCCATTACTTCTAAACTATGGGACATAACTCAAGCGGTTCAAGGAATTACATAGAAACTGGTAGGTACTCTACCTAAATATCCACGTTTAAGTGCCCTACAGGGGTGAATCCAAGGGCTATAGCCCCCCCATGAGGTCCAAATTTACACTGGATAAAATGGCAGTTGATTTCACTCTTCACTGGACAACATGAAGAATAGACATGTCTAGCCCTCTCCTTGACCACGCACACACACACACACACATATATATATATATATATATATATAT
>JAGDQP010001487.1:74727-121806 GCA_022664845.1 Lepisma saccharinum
AGAAGCTGAATAATTCCTCTGTTATTTCCTAAGTTTATTTTCTAGTTACAGCAGGAACTTTGTTCTTATTAGTTAGAACATAATATGCTTTAGTGTTTTTTTTTAACTTTGTACAAACATATTTAAATTCTGTAATAGCTGGGCCTGGGGAAGCCTTGATAATGACTATATGTATAATATTATATGAGTTTCTTTTATGAATATACAATATTTGGCAAAATCTGAATTGGATTTTTATCATATGTGCCTTCTTAGACCCTTATCTGGCAAAAATAAAAAAAATCTGAATCGGTCCTCACAAAGTTACACAGAAATCGGCGCCCTTGCACCTAGGTACAATTTGAATAGAGGAGGGTAAGAGTCTTAACGGTAATATGCCGCATTCGGTCTACGGCTGCTACTTTTGACAATATTCAACTGAAAAAATTAAAAAATCTCCATTTTCGGTTGTCTGTAATTAATAAATTACGAATTTTCGGACACGGATTGATAGAGACTTTTTTCCTTCTTTTGTCATGTAGAATCACATTCAGAAATTTGTGTGTATTATATATATAAACTTTAATGACCATTTTTCTATGAAATTTTGATCAATTAAAATGATTGATAACTGACAACAGAGTTTGCTCAATTAAATCACACTTAGTAATTGAAAACTTTTCATTAATATAAAAACAAAAGGTAGGAAAGATTGAAAAAAAAAACAATTTGAGCTTAGTTCATGATAAATAGATAAGATGTTAGTGAGATTCTTGTGCCTCATAACTGCTGCAAAGAGGTTTGTTAGAGAGTTCTTACAAAATGACTTTCATCTTTTTTCCCTGATTTCAATTTTCCAAACCAACAATTTTCCCTGCCCAACGGCATTTAATGATATAATGATCTAGTAATAAAGAATGCCTGTAAGAGCTAAATAAAGGCTTAGTCTAATAACAGTGGATAATCAAACACACACGTAAGTTAACAAAAAAAATGGTATTTAGGCTCCTGAATATTGAGACATCTTCAAGTTAATACATATTTCCATATAGCAATGTAAGGTCGAGACAATCTTGCGAGGCGATAGCAGCGCCACAAAACAAGTTTAGGACTTGTGCAATTTAGGACTTGTGCAATTTAGGACTTATGCAATTTAGGGCTTCTGCAATTTAGGACTTCTGCAAAATCCAGAGAACTGGTTTCTTGCCTTTTAGGACTTCTGAAATTTAGGACTTGTGCCATTTAGGACTTCTGGAATTTAGGACTTGTGGTGACACACTGGTTTGCCGTGGAATGGCTTGCCTGCTCCATGCTGCAACGCGAGAACACAAATATTTTGATTAAAATGGTAAAATAAAGGAAGACTGAAATAGAAATTGAACAGCTTTAAGAATGTTATTTATTAATACAAGAGGAACAGTAGATTGTAAGTAAAATATTGGAATTGTGGAAATTATTAAATCAATATTTCATTTTTGTAATTAAATACCGGCTTGTTTATTTTGGAACTTAGTCTGGCATGAGACATGAAGCCTGTCTCAACCATCACAGTCCGTATTCCAGGTTTGGTTTCTTAATTTCGTGGCATGGCACTCTCTTAGTGTGTAAAACCAATTTTGCATCCCATTTAGTGAGGCCAATTGCTGATAGTATTTAGCATATTTCTTGTTAGTGGTTCTTGGTTCAGAGTCCTGCCGTGTGAAGCCATAACTCTGGGACCTTTACTTGATGTTTATTTGTTTTCTGGTTGGTTAGTGTCTACATATCTTGTGCTCGACCGCACCAGTGTGACTATATTCTGATGTTTATTATTTTTAATGGCATTTTTGTCATTGTCAAAGTGTTCGCAGTTATTGCTTTGTCTGTTGTTAACGTCTAAAGTAACTCAGTGGACTTTTAAGAACTGGACCTGCAGATTTTTGGTAAAATGTATTCCAAACCTTCGTTTCATGAACCTGTGCAAGGATTGAGCCTGTGACCTTGCGTATAGCAGAGGGGCGTGATTTCCACTTGTCTAACAACAAGTTCTGGTTTTCCTGAAAAGGTAGGGAGACCTTTATTTTAAAAAAAATGTTTATAAGTTTTGTCTTCCCCCTCCTTGACAGCTGAAACTTTTGTTTTGTTCAGAGAATGTCTAGTGCTACTGTCTTTGATATGGTTTCCCCGGTTTTGTGGGTTCCATGTAGAAAAAGCATTTTTTTTGGCATATTTCGATTGTAGATCCAATTTTTCTTCAAGTTGTGGGATCACATCATTATAAGAGTTTTGCCACCATCATTTTACTTTGTCCATGACATCATGAAGAATGTCGTCAGCTAGTTTTTTGAGTTCTTGTGGAGAGTTGTTATCGACAACAAGACTCTCAGCTGTTTTCTCTGTTTCGATGAGAATTATTTACTGAGTCTCTTTCTTCTACTAGTCTGCCTTGGTGTCAGCGGATGTAAGATTTCTGCCTCTAGCCGGATTTGAATCCGGATCGTTTAGTGGTGTTTACCTCAAGACCCTGAGCTCAATATGATATGTTCACAGTTTAGAAGGCTGCTTTAATTGGCTATTTATTCTTATCTTGTTATTGAGAATTTTTGTTACATTGGCGATCACCATTTCCTCTAACTAATTATGTTTTTTTCTGCTCTAAAAATACTGAAAAAGTACCTTAAATCATCAATTTCTGATGATCAACTCGCCTCGTTGATGATTATGGTTGTGGAGCAGAAAGAGGTTAAAAAAATTTACATTGACGATCTTGTTTATGATTGCTAAAATGAAGCCCTTTGATACATGAGAGGTTTTCACCTGCTGTAAACTACAATTTACAATAAGTTAACAATTAAAATTTCCTTCTTCTTCTTATTTTTTGTCAGATATGAGTGTCACTTAATTTTCTTTTAGCTATATCATATTAACAGCGAAGAGATGCATGTGAATTACGTATAAGCAGTAAAACTATGCTTGGTAATAGGTGGGATGCGGCAAATGATCTAAGGTCTTTTCTAAATGATCTTGCCCCCTCCCCACAAGCAAAAACTGAAATGACGCCACTGCACAAAAGATTACACCATACTAAGGAAAGCTAAGCGTTCCGTTTCGTGAAAATTTCCATTTCGAGCCGTCGAGCGACTGCCTAATTCCTGAGAAAGCTTGCCCAAGAGGCGAGTCTATTCTTTACTGTTCGAATGACTGTTGGCTGGCCTTATTGAATCTGGCGGGAACATTGCATACCATGAAATGTGATCTACGAATGGCTTCCCCACCAACTCGAACTTAGCAATCACTACGTCGATTTCTGTATATTTCACAGTATTGGAGGAGGTATGGAGCCCGGATTTCCATTCACACCTTCTAACAGACTCTCCAATTTGAAGATGTCAACCCCACAATCTGTTGGTTCATTAACGAATATAATGGATCAACGAGTGTACATACGAGTTCTCTGTATAAGTTATCTGAGGCTGTCAGTTTACTGTGCTTGTTCCCTATCTACGATATTGTTTATCTCTTTTTGTATGTGAGGGTGTGTATGTGCACATCATGTGTACACCTCCTCTCACATATCAGTTCACTATATAGTATGTACATATTTCGCCATGGACTCCATTAGAGGATTTCTGTATGAGTTTCTTTGTTTCTGAGTTTCTTTCTTTAAATTCCAGTTTCAGATGCACTTGCTTCCCTAATTGGCCTTAGAATTTATTTCCTGTTTCAATTATTTCCCTATTTTCAATTATTTTTTGAATGTTTCAATTTTTCGGTTGTAGCAATGCGTCTGCTTGATAGTCTTGTTTTTCTAGGATGGCAAGTCCCCCGTTCATTTGATAATACTTTTCTTATATTGATTTAAGTTTGTTTATTGCACGTTTTTGTTGTGGTGTGGGTTTTTGTTTTGTGCTGATTTTCAGGAGTGCTAACACATTCTTCTGTAGATGACCAGTATGCTCTCGTGTACAATGGATGATATATATGGTTCCAAAGCAAGTCCCTTTGATTTTGGAAGAGCCATTTTGTATTTCTGTAAATTTGTTCTTACCTCGCGTAGTAATGCCTAACGAGGTTCTGCGTGAAAATTTTCAACGTTTTCTGAGGATTAAGTCATTCCATGCCATTTCAGGCAGTTGTGTCACCCATAGTTTCCGATTTTGATGAATTTGGAACATTGATTCTTGGTAGCGTTCTTAGTACAAATTCCAATTTACAAGTTTCTAGGCCACCCGCTTCAAAGTTTGGCATGTTTTATCTTCAAATGTTGTCGCGAACCACACTTTACTGAGAGACACCCATTTGAATTTCATTTTTTAAAGTCATGCTTTATGAATTGTGAAAGGCAAGATTAGGATACCATTGTTGTGATGCTCATCTTTCGGTCGCCACTTGTTTGGATGTTCACTTGATAAAACTTGTTCTTCAGGTATTCCCATAACTAGAAATCGCTGAGATTGATAAAAAAGCGCCTTCCTTTCAGAAAACACGTGTGCCTGTTCCTTGGCTTGAGTGCCTTAACTTAAGCAATATATTTTTCAGGGTTTCCCACACGAGTTGAACTTCAACTTTTTAATATATGTACGTACCCCTTTATAAAGGTATTGGTGAATAAATTATTTGGTAACGACTTAGTTGGCAAATTTGTGAAATATTTCGTAGAATGCTCTTTCATACTTATATAGTCTTCAAGAAGTCCAGCGCGAAGTCCAATTGGCGCGCCTTATTGGCCTTCGAGCCTTCCGGATTGAATTCCCAGTTTTCTTTCAACTTTGGTATTAACTGTCTACGGTGGATGGCAACCGCCTCATTGATACTTAATTCCCTTCTCCGCACAATAGCTATGAGGTTATCTTCGAAACTGGCTGTTAATTTGACGAACTCAACCAAATTCAAGTCAAGTTTCTGGGGAGTCTTATTATGCTATCTTGTATCCCTCTCCTGATCTCTGACTCGTAGTGCTGGACAAGGTGCCATTTGCATAGTAACTTCCGCAGTGTTCTGAAGCCTTGTTTCTGGTCATCTCTTAACCTATAGTTTGGCCTAGAGGCAGTAGCGTAACTAAGGGCGTGTGGGCCTCCCTGCAACAAACCAGAATGGCCCGCGCAAAGTTACTGAACTTCGTAAGTAGGCCCCCTTAAACCCAAGCCCGGCCCCCGCATTGCGGACCTGTTAGTTACGCCAGTGCCTGGAGGTACCAGCTTTGCCCCTGCTGGCTTGCTGGGGGTTTTATCTGCTCTACAAGTTTTGCTGGCAATATACTGTATTTCTTGAGGACTGAAGCATTATTATTGTTACTTTACATTTTCTGGACATCGAGGACTAAAAAAGCCGGAGACGGAGGCGTTATTTTGGGAACTAACTTACTTGATGGAAAAGGAACCAGATTGAGATTTCGAAACCTCAAAATATGCTATTATTAATTGTAACGTACTCCTTAGACTGATGTGTGTGTGTCACTGTCGCAGATATGGGAGAAAGTTATAGATGAATCATGAAGAGGAGCATAGTATATTTATGTATTTATTACATACTATTGCAGAACGTTTATTAGACTGCAGTTTGCTACTTTTTTAAACATCATGTTCCGGAAAAATATATGCTTTTCTCATTCTGGCTTTCTGGTAGGATTATCATTTGAAAAAAAAATCTGTATTTATGGCAGAGTTCAAATTGAAAGACGAGCTTCTCAGATACCTTTAGATACTTCCGCGAAATCTTATTTCCATCCTACATTTTAACATTGGCTTATTAGTAAGGCACGACATAATATGTCCAAGTCCAACATCTTTTAATTGTGGGAATCATCAAACGTCTTACTACCTGGCGTGTTAGAACTAGCTGTTCATTACAATGGAATTAATTCAGTGTGATCAATGACTATTAGATAATGACAGAGGTGCATGACATTGTCAGACGATTAATCATTGTCAGACTTAGAGAAGTTTCCATAATTCAGGTCAAAGATTATAGAAAGAACATATTTTATTAAGATTTATCAGATAAATTAATTTATATGCAAGATTTTCTGTCGAACAAGATGTTTATTAGGTAAACTTTCTATTCTGCGCAAGTTATCAGTCATTACCAAATGATGCTACTGAAAAATGTACTGTTACCAGCATGTGCTCTATTGGTTGGTTATTTGAAAATTGATCCACAGAAGTAGAAGAAGCACTTACTAAAAGAGCAAAAATCAAATTGTTTCTGAGGAGTTGCAGAAACTTCATCGGTTAGAGGTATTGTGAATTTCCAATGCTCAAAACGAACGAGGATTTGCTCTTACTATTTTACAGATATGTGTTAGAAATATGCTGGGTTTCAAAACGATGTTTGCCGGCCAGGTTGCTGTGCGGGTTAAGGCGTTAGGCCAACGACTCGAAGGTCCCGGGTTCGAGTCCCGACGGGCAGGGGCATGGGTGTTTGTGGATTTTAATTAGGTTGTAAATAAGCCAATCGTGACAGACCGAAGTTCAAAGTGACTAGACTGGCCCATATAAAATAAAGTTTACCAAGTTTTACCAAGACGATGTATTTTTGTAAGCCTAATGTATTTTTCATTAAAAAACATTGGTCTGCCGTTAGATACCTTAAATTGGAAAGACTCGCTATTCCCTGTCATCAATTCATCATTCAGCTACAGATGAAGTAACATCCAAAACTGAACAAATCAAGAGGAAAGCAACCAGGTGCAGATTAGTTTTGTGCAGCGGTGGCTCAGTGATAGCGCTCTCATCTAGAGCTCTGAGAATGGCGCATGTGTCTACCAGCACTCCTGACACAGGAGAGACCGTGAAGGGCCCGTTGATCCACGAATGCTCCACAGGCTGGACAGCGGTGAGGTACACAGACGTCGGCTCCAAAACGTAAGGCAACAGCAACACGGAAGCTTTCATACGAAAACTGTAGACCAAGAGGAGGAGAAGGCAAAGCTTGGAGCCAAGCACCGGACTCAGGTGAATACGCTGCTAGTAGCCTGGTTTGATCTTCAAGACAAGTAGCGGATTGCAGTAACTGCGATTGTGTGCGTTTGATGATAGGATCGTCCCAAGAACTGAGAGCTATTGACATCCGAAAGAGATGACACACACATATATGTGCACTCTAAAAAAAATCAGTTGAAAATTCCGGTAATAATACCCGAATTGTTCCTGATTTTTCGCCGTAGCAGTATTTTACAGTGAAAATACCTGAACCTAGGTGCAGCCTCTATATAAATTTGTTATAAATACGGTTGGTTATCTGAACTTTTACGGTAAAAACTTGGCGTCCCGGTTGCCAGTAATTTCACCGTAAATTTACGGTCTTTTTTTTAAGAGTGTGTGTGTGTTAGTGTGAAGAGAGAGAGAAAAAAGAGAATTGCATTTTATGTTTTCTAGAAGAGCTGCAGTGAACTTCATCAGAAAGAGCACATTCAAAGAAATATAAGTTACAATTTACATGATGTTACGTACAATAATGACATTTGTTTTTACTTGTTTTTACCAAGTTTGTTTCTTGGGTATATAATGGAGTATTTATGATTACCAAGATTAATATGACAATAAATCAGAAAAACCGGATAACGGCAGTATCCAAAGCACCCCTTATGAAATGCATGCTAGCATAAAATTTATGAAAATAGAATAGCAAAAGACATAAAGTCTAAAGTCCAGGGGGGCAAGTGCCCCCCTTGGCCTCCCTTTCCAACGCCCTTGACCTCGAACAAATCATGTGCAGAAAGCCGAACTTCGAAATGTTTTGAATCCTTGTTAAAAGAGCTACTGTACCATTATTATTATTGTTATTAATTATTTTTATTAATAATTATTAATAGTTATTATAAGTAAATCAACGTAAGGAGAAAATGCATGTCTACTTTTAGCATAATTTTATATGAATTAGTCACGATGACAGATAAGTGCAAATCAAGGATGTTCTAATAGAGGATTTGCTTGTAGCTATCTCATGCGCAGAGAAAGAATGAAGCCAAAAAATAACTGAGTATTGACCAGGACGACGTACCTGATTGGACAGCGAACATCTAGAGAGCTTGTTGCCATTTTTGTTAGCCGAAAACAATGTTTTTGATTGGAGTAAGTGGGCTAACTGCACGGGACTATGCTGTGATGTTTGGCTTCATATTCTTGGCAAAATCGCATATTCTCTATTAGAACATCCTTGGTGCAAATAACAATTGTATTATTGTAGCGGCTTAAGTTTCACCGCAAGTCACCAACTACAAAAAGAGAAGATTTCTTTACAGTGCTAACAATTAAATACGTCAACTGTGGATAATATGTGTATATATATTAAATCAGCGAGAATCGAAACGTTTTCGCTATGATTGGGCATGCCCTCCCCATGAAGGAAGGAAGCAAGGCATAATTCTCTGCTGTTCGGATGGCAACGCTGAGTTTGTTTTCAATGTGCAAGTATCAAGCTACTGCGTCGGATGTAACGTAATACAGGTAATGGCGTTCTTGTCCATATATTTAGTTGTTTAGGATATAATTTTGATGTAGAGTTAATGCCGAATCTTTAAAGAGTAAATTTCTGCACATAGTAGCACCTAAGTGATAACATCAACACGCCAGACAAATGCTTTGATATTTGTTCGTTCAACAATCGACCATATTGGTTTCTTTTACTAGACCAATGTTATAGGGTCGATGAATTTTTTTCTATAACTTACATTATCCAAAGGCTTATTTATAAGATATCAGGTAACTGTGTTTATGAATTTGTAATTTTGAAGCAATACGGTATGTTTCAATTATTTTAATTAAGAACTTAAAATGATCTTGCAAGCAAACTGTAGTTGAGTAGTTAGCTATTTTGGCACATGTTTTTATCTGAAGGAGTTTGAATTTGACTTCTGCAGTACCGTATTTGACCAATTATGTTTCTTGTGTAAAACCTTGTAATTGACTTAATTCTTAACTGGAAAACAACAAATATATTGAAATCCCAATTTCAATGTAAATATTGCCCAACTCAGGATGTAATAATAACTAGGGAATATGGAGAATCAGTCAAATTTTGTCTTCCCACATTTCCACTGTCAAGATTGTTCAGCATAGCAGTAAGGGTCACTGATTGATCCATGATTTTTGAATAATTCAAGTATTGAATATAGGGGAATATGTTTTTTTTTCAAGTACCTTTTTGTACCTTTCTCTGAAAGAAAAAATTGAGCGAGATCGGTTCAGATACGGAACACTCAATCTGGCAAAAAGGGGGAGGGGGAGTAAATAATCAAACGAGTACGATTTTAACAAATATTGTAATCTATAGGCTAGCTGTATAAGTACTTATAAATATCTCCATGAGGGCTACTTGTTGAAATTATTTATAGAACGTATTTACTTCAAAAGAGCTATGTTCCACGAAGATAATTTGTAAAAATTATGAGATTACAGGGTAATATATGCACGACAGTAGCGATTCGTGTTTTTTATTACATGTAGGGAGTCCTTCAAATCTACGATATCCTAATTCTCCCTCCCCCTGCGCGCTAAGTTGAGCTGACTTGTACCTTTAATTGCAATTAAGCATTTAGCTTCTAAGGACGGTTTTACCATTAACGTAGCTAACTACTCAAGTATCCAAAGCAGAGTGCGGGTGCACAGATAAAAATATTCGATATTACTCGTCGCGAAAGCGGCCTTTCCGAAACCACTCTTCATCGGCTTCACTAAAATATTCCACCAGGCACGTATGCAGAATTTGGTTTTGGGAGGGGTCCAAGGGCTTCGGGAACGGGGGATCCAAGATGTGTCTGGGCATGAAATGTATATTAAATATGTACAATTACGCCTGAAGTTATACTATTTTTTCATAAAACTCTGAATTTGGGGGAGGGGTCCGGACCCTTCCCCTAAACGTCTCTGTATTCCACTAAAGCAGGTTCAGTTCAAGGAGAAAACAGCTCAGTAAAGCTTCTCTGTGTCACCGTTTTAGGCTTCACCAAGTGTTGTTCGGGAAGCCTTATGCGCCCACTCTGTCCGTCTGTCGACATCTTCCAACTCAGGAACTACTAGGGCAAGTTAGATAGTTCAGGTGTCGTTGGATAGGTCTCGGTAAGACGGGTTCAAACCCGTATTACTTATCCAGATATCAGAGGTGGTTCCCGAGTTAGGAGAGGCAATTTATAACTATGAAACTACTAGGGCGAGGAAGGTGGTTGAGATGTCGTTGGAAAGGTCTGGCCGCAGTTTTTCGAACGCAACATTGATCATATAAATAGGATGCTCGCTGCAGAAGCTTATGTGGACAGTCACCCGACAGGGCTCCACGTCCCCCTCACTTGTATCTTTGTGATGCCAAGGACTTGATACTACACTGATCAAACTACTGAAGTGATCATAGAGGAAAACACTTTCGCCAATAATGAAATTAAAACAAGATGAAACATGTGGTGCTTTAGACAATCTCGTGTATATTTACTTTTTTTTTATGAATAAGGAGAAGGCAGCGACCTGTACTTTCTCCAGGTACAATTCTAAAAGCTTTCCTGGCGAATCAAGAAAATTCTGGTAAACCTCAGTCAGGATGTCCGACAGCAGTCCTCAAACCTGCGTACCTCCCCAGTGAAGATCCGAAACGTTTGTTCCTAATAAGATCACTAAGGCTGGGTCTATGATGTAGATTCAAATTATGACCAAAATGCATGCTATAATAAA
Source organism: Lepisma saccharinum (assembly GCA_022664845.1). Taxonomy (NCBI): domain Eukaryota; kingdom Metazoa; phylum Arthropoda; class Insecta; order Zygentoma; family Lepismatidae; genus Lepisma; species Lepisma saccharinum. The sequence goes on from JAGDQP010001487.1 coordinate 85,347, forward strand.
TCTAACAGCTAAAAATATTCATCCCAGGATTTTTCCATCAGGAGTGCTTTCTTCGATAAAAACACTTTGTAATCTTCATTTTGTATGGACCATTTGATACTTTTAACTTCAGCCCATCACGGTTATAGGCCTACGAGTACATTACTTGTTAAGAACTACAAACATTCATGCCATAGGCGGGATTCGAACTGCCAACCTTGGAGACGTTGGTCTATCCTGACAGATTTTGAAGTTTTTCTTTACTCCCATCAGCCGAATGCCGGAGTGGTACGTAGAATAAAAACTTTAGTCGTTATTTTTACCCTTTCCCTTACGATGTGCTCACTGAGGGATATCTTTCTGATTGGTGATGGTCAGTGAGTGACACCCTCTCCAACACATCTTCTTATAGCCTTATCCCCCTAAATATAAAATGTCTGCGCAGAAAGAGTTACGGAAAGGGCCTAAAATGAAGTTGCAGCCTCGACTTTAAAATTATTAACTCCATTGCACATAAATAAAGAAAGGATTTTCTCCCTTGAATTAATGACCATGATCGCTTTATTTCGTCTTGTACATGCAACTAACGGAAAAGAAAGACGAGAAATTTTATTCACTTTAAGACAATTAAAAACTTATAAATAAATCAAGTTTTCTGTTAGAGTAATTGTTTGATTGAAAGTTATATGAAATGTCCATCGCCGTGTGCGAATTTAAAATAATTTTACCCTTATCGAATAACTAGAGGCACGCAAGAAAGAAAAAGATCTGTGAATACAAGGAGATATTGTTTGAGGTATAGCAGCTACGCCTTGCGATAAGGACTGATTGTTACACGGCAGTTCTAAAAATAACCTCTCTGCTCCAGACAATGCATTGTTTTCATTTTTTACCCACAACAAGTCCAGTCAGTCTCCAGTTTGCACGTGGTATTCGTAGTGGCAGGTGGAAGGGAGAATTGGCTGAAAGAAGATCAAAAAGCTGAACAATTCACTGTTCTAAAGTTCCTTTCGTCGAATTTTCAGGAGATGTGACGCGTATTTTTCTTGGTTTTTGAGTACGTACCATCAGTCAGTCATCCTACCCAACACGAAGGTAATATTTTACTTTAAATTGATTGAAAGTACGTTTACTTCGTTTCCCGCAAATTCGCAGCCAGAAAAGCAGTGGTTAAATTTTAAACTTAAGGACAGTGTTTGCTTGCTTGTTATTGCAATCAGAATATTTTCTGGGTGTTGTTTACGTAGGGTTGGCCATTCAATGTATTATTATTATAGCAACTGCTGTATCAAGCACGTAAAATATATTTTATTATTATTATTATTATTGAGTATAGACAGAAATGACTGAGTGACTGAAGCAGGAATTTTGTCAGGATTTTTGAAACTACGTACCGTACGAAGTACAGAAAAATAATTCCATATTATAACGGACTGACCCAGTGATTCCGCCAGATCCCCCCCTGTGGGGGTGTTTACACCCCAAAGTCTCGACAACACCCCCCAACTTTAAAATTTTTGCTGTGAAAAATCAATAGAAACCATACAAAACTGCATTTACGCCCTCCCAATTTTGACTTTACACCCCCTTTCAAACTGAAAATCTTGGCGGAAACCCTGGACTGACCTCCCCACCTCACTTCGTACCGTAGGTTGAGAATATGTGTAGCGCTACCTTCACATGCCCCCATGTGCAGTTCACGGCGCGTGCGTATCGCACAGGGGATAGCTTTACCTTTCAATGTACTTCCACATCGCTTTAAAACACCAGGTGTTGAGGCCTGTATGAGTTCGAATTTTATTTTGATGTCTTCAGATAATTTTGTCTCAGGTCGAATGGATGATGGGGGAATTGGTGGACGGTGGAAGGAAGCGGGAGAACCTCGAGAAAACCCACGTATAAGGTGTTTGGCCACCACAAAGCCCACATGCGAGATCGAATTGGGGTTCCCTAGCACCAGAGATAAGAGCTCTACCACAGAGCCATCGCGACCCGCAGGCCTGTATAATATTTCATCACTGCAAGAGGGGGGGGGGGTAAACCATAATTGTGTCACTCTATCCAGGGTGAAGTAGGATTAAAGGCCATTTTATCCAGTTTATACCTGGACGTCATGGGGGGGTATATAGTCCCTACATCCCCCTGCGTATCGCACAGGGGAAACCTTTACTTTTTTTAACAGATAGACAGATCACACCATATAATAAATCACAGCCATATTCAATCCACTACTGGATGAGGCCTCTCCCCAAAGGGAGGAGTTGGTCTACTGCTCCCACGCTGACCAGACGGGTTGGGAGAGGAGAGCCGAAGCTCTCACTGTGATCGCAACTGTCTTTTATTCACAGCAGCTCCCCAATTGTTCTCACGATGCTGGGTCAACATCGAAATTTTTGAGCCTCCACCGGGAATCAAACCCGGGACCGCTCGCACTGAAGTCGAGCGCGCTACCGACTAGGCTACGCAGGAGCTCATATATATATATATACAGACTGTTCCATATCTAGTGTTATTTTAAGATGAAGTTTTCACACAATTAATGTGAAATTTGGCATTCTTATTGAAAAATGTATTTTTTCAAATCTTTAAACAAATTTGGACAAAATTACCGGTTATCACCCCTTTTGGGGCCGTAAACACAAAAGTTCATTTTTCTTATGGGAGATTCAATGTTAAATTTTGGAATCAGTTTTCTTCAATAATTATTTGTAAGAATTTTGCGACAAATGAGTATTATTAGTTACAAAATGCAATAACACTCATCCACAATGCTAGTACAGGTGTCTCCAACATTATTTTCGGTAAGCCCTCCTTCAGGGGGACAAGAGGTGTAATAAGGGTTGCAAAAATCCCAAATTTTATTTTGGGAATGCCAGTCAGCACCAGATTAATCACAAATGTAACAGAATTAATGCTCCGGTCCTCCGTGCATGTGTCAGTAACACAATTTGGGGCTCCAGTCCCCCTTCCGAAAATCACTTAAAATTCACGATAAATATCCTTAGCAGGGACATACAGACAGAAGCTATTTTTTGGGATCGATTAATGTAAAATTTGGTATTATTGTAGAAAAAAAAATTATGAAATTTTCAAATCCGGAATGTTATTTTGGCAACGCACTGCCTTAGGGGGATGCACAGGGATCGTTGCAAAATGTGGTGAAGCGTTACAAAAATTCCAAATTTTTATATGGGGAGTGCTAATCAGCGTTGATTAATCACAAAGTCACAGAATTAATTCTCCGATGCTCCTTTGCATGTGCCAGTGACAGATATATACACTTTATACAGCCTCCATTCCAAGAATCACTTGAAAGAAATTCGAAACAAATATCCTTAGCAGGAACATACTGGCAGAAGCTGAATTTTATGCACAATTAATGTGAAATGTGGCATTTTTTGAGAAAGAGGTTTGTCTTTGAAAGCTGAAATGTTATATAGGCAACGCATTTTCTAAGAGTTGGACATGAGGAGTAACAAAAAGAAAGGGTGGATTATAAAAACACAACCTTTTTTTTTTTTTTTAAATTCAATCAGCGTCAAATTTATCACAAATGTCCCGCAATAAATCCGCCGCTGCTACTTGCAGATGTCAGTGCCTGTTTTCGGGGCTGGAACCCAATTCCAAGAATCACTTAAAAACAAAAAAAACTACTCAGTAGATGTCCTTTGTGTGGATATAGTGTGAGAAGATAATGATATTTTCACAAAGTAAATTTTAGTCGTAAACAAAGATTGAATTTTTCACATCTCCAATGTTATTTTGGAAACGCACCGCCTCAGGGGAAGTACAGAGGGCGTTACAAAACACAAAATTTGCGGCCCAGAGTAAAATTTGGATCAACAAAATAAATCCAAATTTCCCATTAAATGTACAACAAATTAGGTTTTATGAGTATATCGAACTGAATGTATTTATCGTGAAGGTCTATTAATTGATTTTTTGGAATGCAGTTTCTGCCCCAAAACAGACAGTGACTGGCATAGCACCGAAACATTGATTCTGTGACTGCGATTAATTTGATATAATTATTTTTGCATTCCCAAAATAAAATTTCGAATTTTTGAACCGCTTAACACTCCTTTGTTTTCACCCCTGTGCCCCCTATATGGCGAACATTATATGCCAACTTCAAAGAATTGAGACATTTTCTTGCAAGAATGCAACGTTTATGCTTCAATTGTTAAAAAAATATTATCTTCTGCCTACATGTCTGTACTAAGAATATTTATGATGAATTTGTTTTAAGTGATTTTTGAAATGTGGGGGGGGGGGGGCTGTAGCCCCATATCAGTTACTAGCACATGCAAGGAGCCCCTCTGTGATTAATCTGACGCTCATTGGCATTCTCAGATTAAATTTTGGATATTTTGTAACGCTCCACCACTATTTGCAACGCCCCCTGTGCCACCCTAAGGCAGTGCGGGGGAAGGGGGAGGGGCGAAACAGTGATTTTGTCCAATTTAGTTTCAAAATTTGAAAAATACAGACATTTTTCAATAATAATGCCAAATTTCACATTAATGACAATGTGTGTCTGTCTGTCTATATTTAAAAAAAGATATACTTTTTTCCCTGTGCGATACGCACGCGCCGTGAACGACACATGGGGTATGTGGAGGTAGCGCTCCACATTTTCTTGTCCTACGGTACGAAGTGAGGTGGGGTGGTCAGTCCCACGCTCAATTACCTTTACCTTCCAGGTGTCCAGAAGTACCAAGGACATTCTGGTACTCAATTTGATAGGAGGCTGAGTGGACCTCAGAGCGCCAGGCATGGGAACACTGCGAAAAAAGTCTCCAGTATCCTGGCCGGGATTTGAACCCGGGCCGCCCGATTCGTAGTCAGACGCGCTACACTTATACAAATTACGCATGTATAATACATAGGTGCTGGGACAAGTCGTAAAGGTAGTCTGGGTTCCTGGAGTTGTCAGTGTTTCCAATCTATTTTAGAAATTATTATTTTTTCAAATTGCTTACATATCGCTGGATGTATCCACACCAAATTTGGCATAAACATTAAACAGTAAAATACTGTGGGTGTCTCCGTCCCCAAATATCCCAGTTGTCAGGGCTTTCAACTCATTTTAAATTTACGTTTTTCAAAGGGACGTTTCGCACTAAAGTTGGCATGAACATTACTCAAGATAAATATACTGTGCAAGCCCCCACCCTCCAACGGTCCAAATTATCAGTGTTGCCAACCTATTTTAAATATCCTTTACTGCTAAGATTCCGTTCATGGGAAACATTTACACACTAATACGGGCTATGGAGTGTGGATAGGACTTGTTGGCACTACACGAACCACAATCAGCCACCTGCAGGGCGGGCGGAGACCACGGGTTACAGCTAGTTGATTATATAGGCGGTGCATAACAATAGATTACGATTGTTGTGATACTGGAAAACCTTTTATCGTCTGATACAAAGACTTCCGCTACAGGTATTAGATCAGTTTGATTTGATTTAACGTACATTTTAAGGGGTAGTGGGGTCGATGCATTTGGAAAAGCACTGGGAGGAGGCACGGCTTCGAGCACCTTTCAGATCGTGTTTTCTGAGGGTTTCTAGGATTTTCTCAAGTACCACCAGGCGAATACCAGAATGGTACTTTCGATATAAGCCCAGGTCGCTATTTGCTCCTGAGAACACAACTGACGGCCTATAACCCTAAGCCACTGTAAAGGCAAGAAACGAAAAGTTTCCGTTTTTAAAGGGAATCGGGTTTTGTGGCAAAATTGTATAATGCAGGCTTCATGGAGGTGAGGTAGAGCGGTGGGGAAGGGCCACGTTAATGAGGAAGGGGCCATGATCGGTGCACCCACACTCTGCTTCGTATTTAATCCGTATCTTGGTTTGGCTGGTGCTTGTAGTACTGGTTTCCAAGTCAATAAGTGTGATTAACTTGTCCCTAGAATTTACTTGTTTAGGACACTAATAAACTTACACTATGGCTTACGGAACTCGCAAGTTCATCGCCGCAGTAAGAGATGTTCGCCATAGGCGAACGTATTTAAGGGGTGGGTTCTGGGGCTCCGGATCCCCAAAACTCTGAGTTTTATAGAAAAATAGTATAATTTTAGGCGTAATTATACATTTAATATACATTTTATGCCCAGACACACCTTGGATCCCGCCCCGGAAGCCCTTTGACCACTCCCAGAACCAAATTCTGGATACGTACCTGGCCATAAGATTCTATCAGGGGCAAGATCAAGCCAGTTTCCATCACAAACACCTTCTTTATTAATTTAAACCTAAAATGATTCGGATCCTATTTTAATAGTAGGTTCCATCCTTACAAGGTACGTGCTCGATTAATATGTAAATTGCAACAATACTAAGCGCAATTACTCACAATGCCAATCATTTTCGAAATCTAATGAAATTTAGGGACGTGTTTGGCAACATTCCCAGTTCTCTAAACATCGTCAATATGTTTTCTGCCGCACAGGGGGGGAAGAGTAACGCCTGTACATACACTCAGATTCATAAAAAAATGTCCGAAGGAAGATGTAAGTTCGTAAAGTAACCAAATCTGGCAACGCGTAACCGATGACATTACAACATTAAACATTTATTTTACGTCTGTATAGAATATAAATTGGTTGTAACCACATTATACCATTTTATGGACTTTGAAAATCTCATCGGCAATTTTCTATGAATCGGAGTGTACATTGATGCCAATTTTATTGTTTGCTGTACAGACCTTTACAAGATCCAACCCTGTTTGTTTTAAAGAATGGAGAATCTTTCACAGGTGTATTTGATAATTTGTAGTAGGCCTGTACTTTCAATCTGCACCCGTAATCTCAAAAGAATGTAGCTCAATATTCTGTGAATTGTATTCGGGACGGGCGTAAGCCATAGTGCTGTTACCGCCCATAAAATTAATTTTATCTTATCTTATCCGTAAATTGTGAAATGAATTCATTTATGACCTTTAGGCATCTATGGCTCAGGTCTCAGCATTCCGAAGGCAAAGCCACGAAAAAGGAAGGGTGAGTTGACCCAAGGAGCACATTGATACCCGCAGATATCAATAACCAAGGTACGGATTCATAGGTTTTAACCTATTTTATTCCATTAGCGTCTAAGGGAAGCACATGTTTTCAAAACGTGGTCCACTCTCGCGCAGGCGCGGAGTTCCCTGCTATAAGTAACACCGACAAGCGCTTGCTTCGCTACTCCCACTTTGGTGATTATCGTATCGGGAAGCTGGACCAGAGGTCCCGGGATCGAATCTTGTCGTCGTCGTTACTTTCTACATATTTTTTAAAAAGAAAACTAACTTTTCTTTTTCTATGTATATACGCATTAGAAAATTTAATAAACGTAGTGACCAAGGGTACGTGGAGTTTAGGTAACTCAGGTATGGTGTTTTTTTTTAAATTTATTAATTGCACACGCGATTTGGACAGACATTGTTTCCACGTGCACTGTCCTTAGACCAAGTTGTTATTCCTTACTCGGTAACATTACTATTGTAATCTATATTTTCGTTTCACTAACTTTTTAACAAAATGTGAATCCTAAAAACGGCTGAAGTGAGTTAAGAAAGCTAAAAGAGGCTAAATTGAACATTTCAGATGTAAAAAAAAAAGCAAAGTTGGCATTATTACATCAAACATCTACTGTTAATAGGAAAAACGTGCACGAATATGCACTTGTTTTCAACTTTCTTTCACTCTTTGCTATCTTCATGTTTTTGTTCGACCTGAGCCAAAGTGGCCTAAAGATCTTAAATAAAACTATACTTTTCCTTGGGCTTGTCTTGCAGAGCTTATGGTGGTAGCCATGTATAGCGAAGGTGATAGTTGCGTGGGGTAGTACAGTGTCTGTGGCGTTAAAAAGAAATTTAATTGTTGCTGTGATCCAGCAGATTACGGCTTAAGATTTAATGTAGGAAAGGCAGTGCAGTTCATGTTTTGTATAGAGAGGATTTTAATTGTGAGTGCTGCTCGAACAAGCAAACATACTCATGGGTCAGAAAAAAATCTAAATGTCTTTTTTCCATCATGGTTAGAATGTCAAAATATGTGCACATGAAAATGTTGACAACTCGAGCGCAATTACTTTGGAAGATGCCGATGATATAATAGTTAGATTTTTGTTTCTGGAGAGTGAAGAAAAAGTGTGGAAATACCCTTGTATTTTTAAAATGCTGAAAGAAATGAAAAGCAAATATATAGTAATGGGTACTGGGTGGAAGGCGCTACTTGTTGGAGGGTGTGGTTTTCACGGCCGCCATCTTGAAGTCCTCCACATTGAATCTCGATTTGGTTTTCTTAAAAGGGAAAAGGGCCGTGTAATATGTCATTCTGGGCTAGAATTTTATGGAAAATGCGTTTCTGCAGTCAATTTTTCCGTAAATGTATTATTTTGAGAGATAATGGTGTGTGACATTAGTATGGACTACAGATGCAATAACCTGAAAACACCATTTTGTTTTGAAATAATGAAGGAATTGAAACCTAAATGCATACTAATTGTTGCTGATATATTGAAATGTCGATATGCATTTGTGTTTCAAACATTATTTTAAAACAAATGGTGTTTCCAGCCTATTGCATCAGTAGCCCATAGTAATGTCACACAGCATCTCACCATAGTACATTTACGGCAAAACTGACGGCAGGAACGCATTTCCCATAAAATTCTAGCCCAGAATGACATATTACATGACCCCTTTCCCATATAAGAAAAACAATCGAGATTCAAGATGGCGTCCGTGAAGAACATACCATCCAACAGGTAGCGCCTTCTACACAAGTACCCATTATTACGTATTTGCTTTCCATTTCTTTCAGTATTTCAGAAATCTAAGGGTATTTCCACACTTTTTCTTCACTCTTCGGGAACAAGAATATCATCGATATCTCCCAAAGTAATTGCTCTCGGGTTGCCAAAATTTACATGTGCACATATTTTGACATTCTAACCATAATGAAAAAAAAAAAGAACATTTTTCTGCCCCTCAGTACGTTTGTTTGTTAGACATGGAAAGTAATGACATAGACCGTGCTTTCATCGCAGAATGACTTTAAACGCAGTACATATTATTTTTCCACTACACAGACTTTTTCGAACACACAAGTCGCTCTTCCATTCGATATTGGCCAATGCAAATAAATATCGCGCGATGACATTTTCAGATATCTCTAAACTTCATACGTTAATCTACGAAGTTTTCTGGTTGAAATAATACACGTTGCCTTTTTTCAGGGTTAAATATCGTACCGCGCTCACCAACACACAGAGTGTAAAAAATTGTAACCTTGTAACATCATCTCATCTTTCACTACTATCCAAGCCCTAGCTCCCAGGAACGTAATTTTAGTAAAATACGTCGTTTATGATTTATTCAGAAATATTAATTTTATTTGCCAATTAATTTTGGGCTGTAAGTTGGAATCCCTGTATCTTGGAGACAAAGCAAATTTTCACTCATGTGGAAGATTATCTTTTTGTGTCAGACATTCATTTCCGAATTTTGTTAGTCGAATTCTGTTAATACCCTGTATTAGCAAAGTTCCCCATGTTCTTAACTTGTTGTAAGTCTGAAGAACGACGCCCCTTGGTGATCAATTATGCAGAAAATGATTTAAAAAAAAAAAAGCAGCGGAGCCTCTAGTTCTACGTACCATTTGCCCAGTGAAACTTGATGAAAACCGCACAAAACATGTCAGGATGATCGGTAGCAGTGTTCTATCCTGTGTGCCTCTCCAGTGCCGATTCGAAGTAAGCGACTACTACACCACTGGAGTCGAACGACTTGCAGAAAGACACGACAAAAAGGAAACATACTTCTTGTACAAAAAAAACAACATATTTCTTGAGTTCAAAACTAAGAGAAATTCAGAATAAATAATTTATGTGCAAAAGGTGTAGTGTAAGTGCACTTTTTAACTGTAAACAGTTCGTTATACAGGGTATCCATAAAGTTTGTCTCCACCCCTGTTAATCCGGAACGAATGAAAATATGTAAGAGCCTAACATTTTTTTGTTTTAATAAATTCCACCTCTGATACACCCAAGAAAGATGAGGCTCTACTAAAAAAAAAAAAAAAAAAAGCAAGTTGTGTCGTTTGAAAGGTCTTGATGAAAGAAAATAATGAACTAGCTGTGGGATTGATTGTTGCCTCTATTCGAAATGACGGTGGTCAAAGTTCGAAAATGACTATTTTCTATTTGAACAGGAAAGTACAAAGTGGCAACAAAACACTTCTCTAGCAAAGTCTATGTGCTATCGGTATTTAGGTCTTACAAGTGTTGAGGGTTCCCACGAGAAACATGATATGCTATTCCCTGCATAAAGTCTGTCCCCATCTTCTTTACTTCCAAGACGAAAGGAAAGGAAAACGCCGAAAAACAGTCCAATCTTTTGAGAAGCAAAATGCTTTCGCATTAAAAAAGTCCACCTCTGATCAGAGGCGGTTCTAGGCCGGGACCGAGGAGGAGGGGGGGGACTCGGCCCTTCCTATTTTTTGGAGTGAAGGGCCTCTCAAAAAATATGAAGGGATAAAGATATCCTCAATTGGAAGGAATAGATATATATTAGAAGGGATAAACTAATATCCTCAATTGTCTTGAAATATTTATTTTGCAAGAAGTTTAATGTTAACAATTCTTGAATATGAAATGAAGTGTACCATGATAAGCTTCTTCTATAAACATGGGGTGGGGGAAGGAGTCACAGTGTATGTTAGAAACTGCATTTTGTCGAGTTTTAAACGATTTTTTAATTTCTTAGAACAAGTTTCAAGTAGTTATTTTGTTGTTTTTTTGTTATGTAAAACTGTATTTTTTGTTTTTAAAAACTTTAAGAACTCTACACTATCAACAACGTTGTAACAAAGGGAAGACCACATCATCTAAAAATTTAATTTATTGCTTATAGGCAATGCTATAGGTGTTATTTCGAAATTATACCAACAGCAGCTTATACCGAAAACGACAGAACGCTAATCGTTGTCCGACTTACTTCTTACTATAAAAATAAAGAAAATTCTAGTCCGACCTTACTAGAAATCTTTGTTGCCGTTTTTTTTTTTTTAATCTTATTTAGGAATAAATTTATGTTGAATTATACAACATCCAGTGTGGTATTTATAGATTTTTAAGTGTGTGTGGTGTGTGTAGAGGGAGGGACTCTTAATGCCCTTTTATGTTGTAAAATCCAATCAAGTCATTTTATCCAGTGTAAATTTGGCAGTTAACTGTAAGTTTCCCTCTGTAAATTCCATGCACTGATGAAAAATATTAAAATGTTCACTTTTTTGCTTCAACTAATTATTGTTTTCTTACACTGAAAAAGGTTTTAAACGTACATATTTCGTTCATAGATACACCTAAGGAGAATTAATATGCATTTTTTTAAAAAAATGACTAATGTGTATCACACCCACCCACAGAAACAAACATTTGTTGGGTCATTGAGAAGAGCTTGTACTGAAAAACGCATTGGAACGAATGGTGGGAAGGCAAAAGAGGAAAAAAAGAGAAGGTAGATTATGAACCACTACTGCCTCTGACCAACTCGTACTGTTTCGTTAAACTCTTGCAACCTAAGCTAAAAAAAAGTCATTGTCGAACTTTAGGTGATATTCGTGCTTTCCTGTCAAGAGCAATGTTGTTTTGTGTTCATGCGAAGTTTGGATTTTGCATGTATTATGCTTTGAATGTCTTTATTAGCTTTCATCAACATTTGTTTCCGCGAATACAGGGAGAACCAACCGTAGCCGTACATTATAGAATTTGTTGTGCCGGTTCACGGTTGATTCGCCCGTTCCCGCTCAGTATCCGGTCTGTGGCTCTCCTGCGAATTCGTGTCGAGTCCTTTATTGATAAACAGTGTTTCCTCAAAATTTACGTGTCTTCATTAATAGAACAGTTTCGTAGTGTTTCCGGCATGTCCAAACTTTGAGATAAACATTGCAAATAATGGACATAAAGTAAGCTTTTTAAGAATCAGTGCCTGAGTATTAGAGTGGTTTATGGTTGCGGACTTCAGATCGGCGCAGCTTCGAGTCTTGCTGCAAGCCATACTGACCCAAGTTTTCCAGAGTTTTCCCGTATGTTTCACCAATACTGGTATAGTACGTAGACAAAGGGCCTGATCGATTCCTTCTTCGTTCCTGCTTTCGAAAGTTCTCGCCGAGGGGCGTAATCTCTTTGTAACCTATTTTATATTCAATTATTGTAAATATAGACATGTACCTTGTGACGTGTTCTATACCATGCTGTACAATCCCTTTTATACAAGTATTGTAATGGTCAACATAACGAAAATAAATCTAATCTAATGTCCAATGGTGTCTATTCACATGCAGGTAATGAAGCGCCACTTTGCTTAGTTTCTTACGCATTGACTAAGCAAATATGAACGTTTTCAAAATAATTATTGGCCTGAGCGTGAGATGCCTAAAGGTTATAAATAAATGTAATTAAATTCAGAATAATTATAATATAAACGTCTTCGACTGAAACAACAGGTTAATTGCATAACGAAATTAATCAAACCAGGAATACTATTTGAGGCAAATCAAGTCACATACTCATCGCTATGTATGTCAAGGATAACGGTTAGTAAACAAAAGTTATAGGAGTGTCTTTAATTTTGAGTGTTTTAGCCGAACTTTGCCGCATGCCGCTACCGCAGCCCTCTTACATATCATATAAAAAAAGACAATAACATTGCGCTCCGTGTGTGTGTGTTTTTTTCTTTTTACGTATTTGAGTCGATCCGAGAATATCAAGCAAGCGATTGGAAAGCACTACTATACAACAAATGGTAATTTTTTTGTTATACGGCTTACCCTATGTATGTAATATCGGTAATTGCATTCTAAAACACTATTGAAATTGCTAGTTTCTACCATTAAAATTCAATTTTGGACTGCGAGGTCATTTAATTACTACAGGTATATGTATTACAAAGTTCGTAGCACAATTTTCTCAAAGGACGATAAACTCAAGAGACCTTTGTGATTTCTTGAGCAAATGTATATCTAATTTTAATAAAGGTATTTTGTGACATCACGAAGTCTTTTGACTGTTTTGATCACAACATTTTAGGATCTACTTGTTAGTAAACAAGAGAATAAAAGGGTAAGAGGTATCGCTAAAGAATGTTTCAAGCACTTCTCTCTCTACTAGATTTCGTAAAACTTTGGTAAATTTTATTTTGTATGGACCATTTTAACAACTTTTGACCGTCAAGATGATACGAGTGAAATCCACAGACTTCCATAACTCAGGCGAGATTAGAACCCACGACCTTGGAGAAGCTTGCCTCACCAGATTTCTTGTTGTACAGCTCACACATTCCAACTCTGTTTCAGGTCTCATTCCCTTCCGACCCATACACTGAAATCTTCTGACACAAAAAGCATACTTTTTTTTTTTTTTTTTTTTTACCAAAAAATGAACTTTATATGAACCCATGTGAACTTTATGAGGACCTACTGAAAAATTGTTAGATTTTATGTACTCATTGTGTTTTTCTACTGACTTCTTACCCTTCGTACATTAAGTTCACATTTAGTCCAGTCAATGAACGCTCAAAAGGGGGGTGTAGAGAACATGTTCGAGAACAGAATTTTTGACTTCAGGGCTGTGTTTGGAGTAGTTAGGAGGTCAACATACTAAAAGTCCCCGGACCTACGAGGTGAGCGGGGGGCAGGAGGGGCGGGGGAAGGTCACTTTTTTCTGTTTTTCGCTTATATCTCGAGAACGGTGGGTCGTATCGAAAAAGTATTTATGTTCAAAAAGAAAGCTGAGAAAATTTCCTACAAGATTGGTTCTATTCGTTTGTTCTCTATTCCTAATAGTTTTCGAGATATTCGCTTGCAAAAATTGCAAATTTTCCAAAAAAAAAAAAAACTTTTTTGCCTCATTTTTATAGTAGACAAACTTTGCCTTTTAGCACCTCATCCCTTAACTTCAGCCAAGTCCTCGGGGAAAAAAAGTAGTAGAACACTAAATTTTCTTTAAAATGAGTTATTATCTAATATATTACCTTCAACTTGTCCAAAGTTATAGCAATTGGAAATTGCCTTTTTTAAATATCTAATCACATTAAGCACGTACAAGACATGTAATGGCAAACATTACTCGACTACAGTACCGTTAATTTTGAGTATCGTAATAAAAAAGTTAAAAACAACGACAAACAAAATGGAAAACTAGCTATATTCAAAATTAGAGCTGACGAAATTTCTTGCAAGATTGGTTCTATTTTTTTTTTTTTTTTTTTTCTGTGTCCAAGATTTTGGTCCTTATCTGTTTGAGGTGGGAAAAAGAATTTATTTCTTTGAAGAGAGGAAATTGAATGAAAAGCGCATTTTTTATTTAGCCTTATTAACCGAGTATATAAGAACTTTTGAGCACTGTCTACGCTCCAGCATCAGTTGAGAAGATGCTTCAAGGCCATACTTTTGCCACAGCAGTCAGAGGTCATTTGATCACACAGACTGCCTTGTCCAACATCATATTTGGCCATATCCAAATAACAGAGGAAGAGCAGACATGTGTCAAAGAATTGATGTCCGATTTCCTAAATGAGACTCCCTCATTGAGCTCATTCAACGAAAACCCACACCTGAAATCACTGGCAAACAAATTTGGAAAATCACTAGAACAGCTCAGTGGGAATGGACGAACTGCAAAGCTATGGATCCAATACTTCAAAATGGTAAATGTGATGAAAGAGTACATTCATGCTGAGAGGTCAGGTGATTGGAGTGCCCACCTAACTTGTATACAGATAATGATACCTTACTTTCACGCATCTAGCCACTTTCCCTACGCGAAATCCTGCCACTTGTATGTGCAGGATATGATGAATCTTCCATCAAAAATGACGCCAGAAGACTACCACAACTTCGTCAACGGTGGGTACTTCACGATGCGGCGATTGGATCGCTCTTGGTCAGGTGTTTGGTCAGATATGACTATCGAGACTACTGTGATGCGAAGCTTCAAAAGCCGTGGAGGCCTAACACGTGGACGGGGCATTACAGATAGTGTAATAAGCAAATGGGCCATGGGGATGTGTGCAACTAATGACATTTGCACATCGCTAGAAGAGTTCTGTGGTGTTCTCTTCACCTCAAGTGAACAGCACGAGGATTTTGGAGGAGCCCGCAAAACTAAAGATGCAACTGATATTGTTGAACTCACAGAGTGGTTTGAAGATCATCCTCCTTTCCCTGAAACGAGTGATATCATGTCGATAGCTACAGTCAACTGCTACGATGCTGTTACAGTTGGTAAGCAAGCGATGGTTAAAATGGTAGGATTACCATTTTCAGATATCAGGCTATCACGCAAAGATAGAACACTCCCTCTTTCCTCTGTGAGTTCATCCATAAAGATCAACGATGAAAAGGTTACAGTAGATCCTTTCCTGCTTTTTCAAAGGATTTCCATAATGAAAAAAAAACGGACGAAGGCTTGAGGATTTTTTGGAATATGAATTGGTCCCTTTCCCGTTAGCCTTATTCAATGAAGGTGTAATGAAAAAAAATCAGTCCTATACACACTGTTTGATCCAATCAACAAAAAACATATATCTGCCAAACTTTGAGGTAATTGTTGATGGAGGATTTCTTCGTCATCACAAGCTGAAATTGAGGAAGCTGGTCGCAAATGTATCTTGAGATGGTATGGAGCTCCAAGAACGGAGAGATCCCTTAATCTCTACCGTTACCTGTCGTTTGTCAAGTCGGTAGGAAACATCAAACCTGACTGACATCTCTTCTCTCCCACCAACTGAGAGGGCAGCCAAGGAGCATTCCTTCAGAACGTATCACCAGGCCCAGCACTGGTTAGGAAACGAGATACCACCTGAACTGTACTGTTGGGAGCGCAAGACAGAAAACCAGCTCACCCCTGTGCAGACTAAAGACCTCTTAGCACCAGAGAAACTTTTGAAGAGGATTTTCTGCCGGTGCACCAAAGACTGTACTGGCAAATGTGGATGCAGAAGAACCTCTACGAACTGTTCTCTTTTATGTCAATACTGTCTGGGAAATCGTTCCAATGGCATCCCAGCGATGGACAATGAGGAAGACAACGCTGAAGAGATAGAATTCCTACCCATCCCTGAAGAGACAGAATCCTTGGAAGATGTGGAAACTGAGGTGGAAGAAAATATAGATGGAGATGAGCAATATGAGCCACCTCCTGAGCCAACTGCCGGACCCTCCCGTCCCAAGAGAGCCAAACCAACAAAATTTTCGTATCAATAGTTTTTTTTTTAAAACCAACGAGTACGTGTTTGTTTGTAGTTTCTTTTTTCTCATATTTTGTTACGGCTATCTCTTTGAGTGTTTCACAGCCTCGATCTTGCACAGTGAGACTTTTTTGTTCCCCGTGTTGAGAGCATCAGTTTTCTATCCCTTGAAGATGTGTGAATTGATGAAAAACAGGAGCAGTACTTGAAACCCAGTGACACCAGCGCTTCCAAGATAGGAAGATAAGAGGTTATGTGGAATGTTTCGAAGAATACTTTGAAAAGTTGTAACAGTTGAAATAAAGGTATGTATGTATACCCACAATAGCATGTCTAAAACTTTTTAGTGACCATCGTACTTATAATTAACGGTAATAAGTGGAATTTCAAATTGCTATAACTTTGAACAAGTTAAAGCTAATATATTAGATAATAACTCATTTTAAAGAAAATTTAGTGTTCTACTACTTTTTTCCCTGAGGACTTGGCTGAAGTTAAGGGATGAGATGCTAAAAGGCAAAGTTTGTCTACTATAAAAGTGAAGCAAAAAAGTTTTTTTTTTTTTTTGAAAATTTGCAATTTTCGCAAGCGAATATCTCGAAAACTATTAGGAATAGAGAACAAATGAATAGAACCAATCTTGTAGGAAATTTTCTCAGCCTTCTTTTTGAACATAAATACATTTTCGCTACGACGCACCGTTCTCGAGATATAAGCGAAAAACAGAAAAAAGTGACCTTCCCCCGCCCCTCCTGCCCCCCGCTCACCTCGTAGGTCCGGGGACTTTTAGTATGTTGACCTCCTAACTACTCCAAACACAGCCCTGAAGTCAAAAATTCTGTTCCCGAACATGTCCTCTACACCCTCTTCATTGACTGGACTAATTATCTAGAGTTCGTTTTCAGATCACTTCCAGTACATTTGACACTATTAAGTGAACTTTGGGTATCAGCATAGACCTAATAATAGATAGACTTAGCACGCTTCCCCAATTCTGGCTGCGCTAAAACTAATGGATTTTTGTTCAGAGCACGTGATTTTGAATCCATCCGCTAGATAGCTCTGCCATAGACGTCATATTCTACTAGTTTATAGCGAGACTAGTTCTTAGTATTTCTCTTGTCATCCATTCTTTTAGTCTTGAGGTTTGGCTGGGTTGATGATATTCATTTCGAGCTTCTTCAAATATTGTGATTTCAGGCTTCACAGAAGCACGCTGGAAACAATCACGTCTATACAGTGGATACCCGTTTCACTATTCATATTACTATAATACATTACCACACTCATCCTCCTCTTACACGCGTTAATCCTGCTCTATAATTATGCATCGTCTAACACATTCGTATACCATATTTTGGAACGAACGGGGTATTAAATTAATCGAGGAAAGTTATAAGCGCTTACTGAAGTGGGAAACAATAACGCACGGTTTTGCATGGTACTCTACTCCAGACAGCCACCAAAGGATGTCTTCCCACATAGCAAAATGACGTCCCAGGGACATCTGACGGATCTCCTGGCAGGATATCGGGACGTCCGTAGGACGTCCTGTTTAAGTCCCGTTTACATCCATGGGACGTATAGTTATAATTAATCCTTCGTATGACTATACGAAGGCATATCCTTCGTATAGTTATAATTAATTAAGTAATAATAATAGTAAGGTCGAATTAATTTATAGAAATTTCAGGTAGGTAATCCCGCACGGCTTTCCGGGGGACATCCAGGGGACCTCCGTACGGGATGAACTGTTTGTATTGCCCACAGAGTTATCTCACGGACGTCCTTAGGACATCGCTATGGGAGCTTGAGAAATCTGACGTTAATGGGATCTAAATGGGACGTCCCAGGGATGTACTCTGCTATGTGGGTTCATCCTTAATAACGCGATGGTGATGAGGGTGGATGAAGGTGGGGTCCACCTTCTATCGCGATAATAAAGGTCAGTGAAGGCAAGAACCTCCTATCGCGAATTGCAATGATGAGAGTGGGTGAGGACGGGGTAAAGTGAACCCGTTTTGTGAGTACACCTTAGTTTACATTAACGGTCCAAAAATACATAGCCTCAGAGAACGAAGACTACTCCTAAGTATATAGGAACAGAACTTCAGAATCTTCCCTTACAAATCTATCACAGAACGTCGTGACATAAGAGTAGGAACACATTAATTCACCCTTTATGAATATTTTAAATGTAATGTTAACTTATTGATTTATGACTTTATTATTTTTATGTATATTAATTTCTTGTTTCTTTACAGAGCAATACCAACTACACGTTATAAAAACTGCAATGATGGAAGCTCTGAACGAAACTTCATCCATGGAGCGTAGCAATGACAATAAAATTGAATCTTCTACAAAACACGTTGCAGTGGATACATCTGTAGACCACACAAAAGTTGGTGACAAGGAATCTTCTAACAAAGGTTCAGGAGGTGATACACATGTTGATAATGTACAACATGAAGCTAGTGAAAGTTCTAACTGTATAAGTAATAAGACTGGTGATCAGATAAATAATGTAGCAATTGGAACAGACATTCCCAATGGATCATCCGATGGGGAAAGACAAAAGAACCCACACGAGCCCGACAAAGTTCTGTATGAATCAGAAGACAGTTCAAAAGTGATTCCAGAACTATTAGAGTGTGATAAGGGAGAAACATTTGTTAATGGTGCTATTAATATATCTCTGTGTTCGGAAACTCATCCGGAGAAACACATTGAAGAGAGCCTTCCTGTAGCGAAACGCATGAGTGACCTCACTGAGCGTAGTGTTTGTTCGGACATTGATTTTGATGGTGAACTTTTAGATGACGCTTGTACAACTCCAGTTTCGGATATGGATTATTCTTTTCCCTCGCCAATGCATCTAATTAGCCGAGCTGACTACAATGAAGGGGAGACTACTCAGAATGGTACCGGTACCATTGGTTGTGAAGGCTATCCAACAGATCCCTTATGGCCTACCAGTGACATTTGTTTTGATTCGCTTATAAAAACAAGTCACGATGACGAATGTGGAAGTAAGGAAGTCGACTTGTTTTATGGGATCGAATTGCAGGATACAGACAAATCTAAAATGTCTGATACGAGTGAACATAGTTTTATCGTTTCTGGGAAGTTTCAAGAAGGACATCGTAATAATTCACCCTTCATCTTGTCTGAATTCTGCTCCCAGTTTCCTTCGTCCACCGTTGTTTCTACCGAGTCAAACCCGGAAGAGAATGCATCGTCAGTTAAACAAGATGTTTCAGCTTCTGAAACAGAAAAGAATAATCAATGCACTTTAACTGAACAAAACTCAAAGCATTGCGATCAGGACCAGGAAGTTGAATCTATGAGTAAACGAAGCCAGTTGGAGCGCTTAAGTGCTGTCTTGTGTCAACTTCTTTCTGAAGACAGCAAGAATGAAGAAGAAGCAAATTCTGGAAACGGAACACAACAGGATGTTCAAGTAGACAATGTGATAGAGTGCTCAGCTTCTCTGGAATATATTGTTGATGGTCCAACAGTATTAGAAGAGGAGCGCCATGCTTGTGGCAAAGCTACAGAAAGCGCAGATATTTGTCAGATGGACAACAGTTTTCAAGTTACATCAGATGATGTATCGAGATACAATTCAAAAGTTATTTATCAGAGTAATACTGTACGCGATATTGTTGAGGAACACCGAGTGTTTACATTAAGTGATCTTAGTCGGGATGCGTTAGATAATAGTGTAAATGCTACTGCAGAACATTTTGTCAGTGAACTGGATATAGAAGAAAGGGAAAACGTGGGTGGAAAAGCGGTAGATCCATTTATAACAAACATTTTCATGGAAAATTCCTTAAGCAAACCTGAAGAGGATTTTCCGGGTACTGAGTTGAGTTTCCATGGAGACAAAGAAGAGGCAAGCTACGCAGAATCCGTAGTAAGTGAAGAGTCAGTTCCTTTTTTAGATGAAGGGACCAGATTTTTGACAGAACAAAATCAGTATGAAAGTGAAATTCAATTACAGGAAGAAAACGGAAAAGGATATCCCGAATTTGGTAGTACAGAAGAAGAGAACGTTGCATCTTCCCAAGAGGTAGATATCCTTGCCGAGCTGGAAAAGATGGAAAGTCCTTTTGTTTGGGTGACTCGTGCTGGAATAAAAGCTAATAATACCATGCCTATGGTTGACCACTTGATATCAAAAGAAAAAGAATTTGAAAATGTTGAGACCAATCTGTTCAGAGAAATGGTGGTTTACCTGGTGTTGGCGTATGAACATTGTCTTATTGAAAGAAACCAAGATGCCATTAATGACCTGAACCATTGTAATGACTTACTTAAGAAGTATGACACTAGCTTGGGTCAGTACGATGCTCTTGAACATGTTATTAATGCAAGTTTGGCAAATGTTGCTTACAAAATGGGATTGATTGAAGAAACACGAGCACTTATTAATGTCAATCGACAATTCTATCCTGATATGGACAACAAGAATAAAGCAATGATCTGTGCGTTAAGAGCATGTGTGCTGATGGAATATAGCTATCATGGAAATAAACTGAGTTTGCCATTTATGAAAGAAGCTTTACGTTTGGATCCGGATAACTGGGAGTGGAATCTTTACTACGGCAAATTACTTGGGAGGCTACGCAGAGTTGAAGATCATAATGCTCCTGTAACGTTAGAGCAGCTCCATGTCCTTGAACGAGCAGTGCTTCTGTCCAAAAGATCGGCATGTTTGATGCATTTAGCCGATACGTATAAAAATGTCTATTTCTACTTATCAAAACAACAAGAAATTAGCCAACCTTCAGAAGTCAACTATCCGGATAAAGATTATCTTTTAGAATCTCATAATTTGTACAAAGAAGCGGTCGAGCTCGAACAAAGTTGCCCATACGTCAATGCCCGATGTGCCAAAGGGCTGTGGAACCTTCCTCAACCTCAAAAGGACATGGATCTTGCCGAGGAATGTATCATAAAAGCTCTGAAACTTGCCCCGGATAATAGTCTTGTGAACCATTATGCCGGACTTTTCTATGAAATCAGAAGAGATTTTGACAAATCACTGGCCTGTTTAGAAAAGGCTATCCAAAGACGCAACTACCCTGCAGAATTATCATATATGTCACTGAAACTCAAGATGGATTCCTACTACAGTCCACTGTACCAGCTTGATGGGATGTATGATAAGTATGACGAAAGGCCTTACAGAGTGCAGACGTTGTGCCATAAAGGGTTCTACTTCTACCACGTGGAGAAAAATATAGAAGCGGCGTTACGAGAGTGGAAGAAAGCTATCGAGATGGATCCAGGAAACCCTTCTTTGAAGGTAAGTAACATCATTTTGTATAGCATTTTCTGGATATTAAGTAAACTTGAAGCTAAAATCAGTATTACTTTTATATGAGGTTTTACCTGGAAGTCAGACTTTCTCTGACTTACATCTAACTTAAGTGGCATTTTTTTACATTACAAACATTCTTTTTAACAAAATACTTTTTATATCCATGATGATCCAAACTAATAATATTGTGTGTTGTAGTTAGTTAATTTTCCTGAACGTATCCCTTAAGCACCCAAGGATCAATAGTACTCGTAACTTTATCTGATTTGTAAATTTTGTAACAAAAAGAGGAACACTCTAGTTCCACGTCATACACGTCGGTAGTTTCTGGTCTTGTAAGCACTGACTTTGGTTTATATTTTTTCTTCATTCTTGTACGATGTTCCACTGTCTTGTAAATTTTTCATTTTGGGGCTGAATTGGCAGCTTATAGGCAGCGATGATGATGTCCCTCTGCGATCATTTCCGGATCGAGGAAGGGGAGGTAACATCCCGACATTTGCATGACGAAATTTACAAAAGCCTGACTGAGGATGGGCGGCAAAGGGCAGAAAGTCGTTTTCCTCGGCATTGTCAATCCAAAGTCCATGCCGTTAACTAGCAGATCATGGGGGCTGAGTCTCCACTGCCTTTAGTTAAATGATATTTTTGTTTGTATTTGGTAATGTAAGACTTCACGTAAGTTAGATGTGCGCTGAACAAAGCCTTTCATCTTATAGTTTAAAAATAGTTAAAGTAATTGTGTTGTATTAAATGCTTCATTTCGTACAATGTGAAATTGAAATTCCAAGCTGTGGACTCAACACTGAAAAATCTTTTAACGTCTAATTTATAGTGTGCTTCCACTTATACAAAACGTAATGTAATTTTATGTCATTTCAACATCACTTAAAAAATTTAGTCTTTTTTTTATTCTATTCCTTTAGCGATCTGCTGAAATCAGCAGGTCCGTAGAGACCAGTATTCTCCCTTATCTCATCTTGGGCTCTCAATTTGAAGTTTTCGTTATTTCTTCCCTCCACCAGGTCATCATTCATTTTTTTTCTTCCTCTCTTCTTCCACTCTTCACCAACCCTTCCACGACCTACTTAGATAGTCTATCTTCCCTGATCATATGACTGATCAAGCTAGCTTTCCTCCGCCGTATATTCTGTAGCAATTTCCTCTTCTTGTTCTCTGGTTGAATCTTTTATTTTTTTTTTTTTTTATCCTGTTAGTCCGTTTTATCTTCATCATCTTCCAAATTCACATTTCAAATATTTCGATTCTGTTGATAAGCTGGAAGCTGAAAAAGATGGCTAACCTGAGGAGCACAACATTTTCTGTACGTCTTCAATATACTGGCTACGTATATTTCTTAAAAGGTAGTGCGTGTAAAAAAATTGTGGCGCTTTACATTCCTCGGACCAGCAGTCTTCTGAACAACCAACTGTAGATTTCTCTTTCTTGGCACCAAACTTGTGCAACATATAAAAATACACTCCATAAAAAAGATTTTGCAAGCTGCTTTCAAAGCACTAATTTCATTGGCCAGCACAATACTCTTTATTTTCCATCTTGAGGAAGACTTTAGCTGTTTGCATACTTTCTGTTTTTATCTCGCTTTTGCATTCTGAATCAATCCATGCATCTAAATACTTCAAACCTGTATCTTGTTTTATTATTTTACCATGTGAGTTGATGTCATTGCTTCTCTTTGTTTAACATTTGTCTTTTAGTTATGTTGATATGCATTTCGAAACCACAGCCTTTTACCAATTTATTCAGAAGCTTCTTTAATTCTGTATATAACAGTACACTTTTGAACATCTGCTGGTCACGCTGTAAATTAAAATTCGAACCAGTTTTAGGCATATTCTTTTGATTTGTCTCCTGCTACGTGATTGATAATATTGGTTTAAGGTATGCGAAACTCTTTACTTAGTTGAGAAGAGTGTCCGAATAACTGCGTGTACGCCTGTAGGTATGCTTTTAGATGAACACTTTGTAACTAAGTTTCGTGTAAGTCTAGTTACAGAAGATTAAAAAGCAGGCGATGTTTTTTACGTTGCACAGCTAGGCGCGCATTCTCAGTTGACCAGCATGTGTTGTCACATTCCGTGTTTCAGTTAGTGTTCCATGCGTCGTTAGGTGTAGATTTCAGGAGTGAATCTGTCCGACAACTTAAGCAAAAAGGAACTTGTGAACAAAACCGGGGGGGGGGGGGGGGAGGGGGGCATCAGTAGAAACAGTGCTAACTCACGCACAACATCTAAAGTGATTTCCATAGGTAAGGAAATGTGCAGACACAAACTTTCTAAGAACAGTCAACTGTCTATTGTTAAACGGTTTTGGAATATGAGTTCAAAAATGGAATAAGCTTATTTTCTAACATCTTGCCTTCAAATGGTGGATACAAAAACAAAATTAATTTAGTCATCCAAGAATCAGAAACCTACACAACGAAGTACAGCTTTCACCTTGGCGAAGGAAGGTAACTTAGTGCTTGTTAGAATTTTCTCTTAAGCCTGTTGCAAATTTCATTAAAAAAAACTATGAACAGTTCAATATAAACTGATTTCAGGTAGTGACGTGTTGTTTTACCTACGAAGGATAGTTATTTGGAATTATCATTGTTGTTGTTCTCTATAATGATAACAATTCCTTTTTTAAAACACTGTTCGGCTTCCTCCGGAATGCTTCTTTAGGTGAATAACGAGTTATTGTGTTGAATTTTTTTTATGCGTACGTGTATTTTAAAATGTAAATAAAGTGTGACAGAGTGAGTATATTTAAAGAAAGAGAGTTATGGAGAGTTAGAAACTAAACGCTTTACAAACTTCTTTCTTTTATTATGCGTGTATCGATACAAAAAACACATAACACCTGTGTTTGCCTGAGGAAGTGTTTCGGAGGAAGGCGAAAAGTGCTTGCGAAGAAGCAATTACCGTTATAAAGAGGATATTATTTCCAATGTACGTATTTTGTTCGGTTTCAGGTAATTTTGTAACAAATCCAGACACAAAGAACATTTTAATTTAATTAAAGCAGTAGGTAAATGTTAAAATTATTACAGAAAAATTTGTAGCCGCGGTGAGCAGGACTCGAACCCGGATCTCCCAGTTGCTATCTATTAGGTGTGCTATCTATTACACCACCTGTGTGTATATAGAATGTCCCTCGCGCCAAGAGACTCTCCCAGCTCCTCATTAGTTACGAGGCCCAGGGACTCCACTGCGTGCAGAGATTTTTAGTTGAGGAATCTTTCCGTTATCGTGCAGAGCGAAAAAATAGATGTTATTACCTTTTTCACAGATAATCTTGTGCGTAGTAAATGTTGAAATCTGGGCCTCGTCAAGGCGGCTGTTATTTATTTATTTATTTTTAAATTTATATTAGGATGTTAATTTACTAATAAATTGTTTATTTATTTATTTATTTATTTACGTCTTGTTTTACATGGCGAAGTTAAGGCCCTTACGGCCTTTTCTACCACTGAACCATGAATACAAAGAGAGTAATTAACAGTTTCGGTAAACACTACTATAAGATGGAAGAGATTTATAATACAACGAAATTCATAAATGTAAACAAAATAAAGCAAAAACTAAAAGAGAGGAAACAAAACAAAAACCTATCTACACTACAGATCTTAGATAATCTAAAGTTCACTAACCACATACACACACACACACACACACATACACGAAAAATATAGGTATAAATGCAATGCCATGAGCACCATGAGAATTTATATAAACTAACATTATCGACTTACAATTAAATTTACATTGACAGCTAAAGGGATACTAGTATTTATTTGATATAAATTGACGATTTGAGAGAATACTATTCAAACATATCTTAGTTGTGTTGCTCTAAGAGGTAGCTGTAAAGCATAGATTTAAAACTAGTTAATGAAGTTGAGTCTCTGATGGAAATTGGCAGTCCGTTCCACTTACGGGATACAGAAACTGTATAGGACTTCGAATAAAAGGATGAGTTATGGTGAGGAATAGAAAGTAATAGGTTTGCGCGAGACCTAGTGTCACGGTTGTGATGGTCGCTTAGGAACTTAAAACGTTGCAAAAGATAGGAAGGTTGCCGATCGCGTAGAATTTTAAATAGAAGCACTAAAGAATGCCACTCCAGTCGTTGTGAGACTTTTAACCATTGCAGCCTATTGAAATAAGATGTTAGATGATCATAATGTTTAAGATTAAATATAAAACGCACTGAAGCATTTTGAATGCGCTGTAGCCGGTACGTGTGTACATCATCCAGGTTGGCAAGCACTACGTTGCAATAATCCACATGAGGCATTACTAAGGCCTGAACAAGCATTTTCTTAAGGGAGATGGGAAGATTTTTAAGTCTGCTCAAAGAATGTAAAGTTGCAAAGGCCTTTTTAGAGACAGTACTAACGTATTCCGTCCAAGTTAGATGTTCATTACAAATAAGACCTAAATTTTTTACGGTGTTCGAGGAAGGAATTATCATTCCATCTAGAAAGACGTTGGGAGAGGAAGAAGAGTTAAGAGATGAAAGAATTGCTTTAGAAGCTATACGTAGACATTGAGATTTAGATGGATTCAATTTCAGACCGTTATCATTTGACCACTGAACAATTCTTCTTAAGTCCTCATTCAATTTATCAATATATGTGGGTAGCTCATTTGGAGAACAAGTTATATATACTTGAAAGTCGTCGGCATAAAGATGGTATTTACAATGCTGTAATACAGATGGCAAATCATTGATGTACAAGCAGAAGAGAAGAGGACCGAGTACACTACCTTGAGGTACTCCATGATGAAGAGTTCTCAAAGAAGAGTCAATACCAGAAACAGATACATACTGCGAGCGGCCAGTTAAATAACTTTGAATCCAATTTACAGAAGAGTCTGAAAAGTTGTAAAACGTCGATAATTTGCGTATCAGAATGTTGTGATTTATAGATTGAAAAGCTTTACTGAAATCAAGAAGTATAAGAATTGTTATGTTTCTATTGTCAAGAGCATAACGAATGTCATCTGTGATATGAGCTAAAGCAGTGGCGGTACTACGACCTTTCTGGAAACCTGATTGAAAGGGGTCAAGAAGACTGTGTGTTTGTAAGTAAGAACGAATTTGATCACTTACGACATTTTCTAGGGCTTTGGAAAGAGACGGTAAAATGCTAATAGGTCGGAGGTCGTCGGCACTGGTGATAACTTTTGTCTTAGGGAGGGGAAGAACTCTTGCAATTTTCCATAAGGTAGGAAAAGTGCTGGTGGTAATCGACAGGTTAAATAAGTTGGTAATGGGAACAAGTACAAATGGCAATATTTTTTTAATTAATTCTAGAGAGATTTCATCTGCCCCTGTCGCTTTGGATTTTATTCTGTTGATTGCTTTTTCAACTGTCTGCGGACTCACGCATATCATAGAGAAAGAAGTGTGGTTTTGGGGGCACATTAATGTTTTGTTAGGCAGCCAGTTACTCTGCGTGATTGGTGGATATGTGTCACAAAAACGCTCATTTAGTGAGTCAGGTGCAATGTGCATAACTGTATCGTCTACAGAATGTTTTTTACCTCTGATACCTAAAACTTTTAATTTATACCACATTTGATTCTGATTTTCTCTGTTGATGATGTCATATGCAAATTTTAGCTTAGCTTTCCGTACGGCTTGGGTGCAGCGGTTTCGAAGCACTCTATAGGTTTCAAAACTTATCTGGGTAGTAGAGGGGTTGATTTTAAGATCCCTTCGATATTTTCTATAAGCTCCATCGCGACTAGCCATTAAGTTTAGTAGTTCATCCGTAATCCACGGGGTAGGAGGGCGAGAGACACGTTTTCTTTTTATGGGAGCATGAACGCTATAAAGCTGAAGAATTAGCGAGTTAAGATAGGAAAGTTGATCATCGACTGACGGGAACAAATTTGTTAAATGCCATGGTAAGGAGGCAGCATCCGCCAACAGAGCATCATTATCAATCTTGTTCAGTTCTCTATACGATATAATTTTCGGTTTAAACTTGGGTAATTTTATCGAATATTTTACGAATATAAGATCGTGTCTGGAAATCCCAGGAACCGCAAACTGGCCAAATTTAAGAACTCTGCCCATGTTTGTAGTAAGAATTAGATCGAGAAGACTGTCACATGTGGCTGCATGGTAAGTAGGCTGAAGAGGGCAGGCAGAAAGATTTAATGATGATTATAGTATCCTTGAATTTTGACACTTCTGCCTTGGAGGAAAAAAGATCGAAATTTAGATCCCCGAGAATGAGGCAATGTTCATAGAATGGGAGAAGTTTACTTATTTCTTCAAAATTCCTGAAATCAGCTCGTTGGGGTCGATATGCTGCTGCCAGCAGGATTTTCTTATTCTCTTTTCTTATTATTTCTTGTTTCTTTAAAGACAAAATAAAATGGGCGCTAAAAATGTTTCTATAAATTTGTAGCTGTGCATATTTAGTATTTAATGTATATAATGATATTTGTGCATATATTCCAACACATTTAAATGAAGTTGAAGAACAGTATTTAAAAAGTACGTATCAACATCTATAATTTCCTACCTCGGCACGCTGGTAGAAGAACACTGTAGTCACAGTAGCTTATATGATGTTATCAAGTCTTATCAGATAGGTTAAAAGGCAACGGCAGTGTATTAAAACTACCATCGGGAGGAGTCTCAACAGGGTTAAAGGACCCTTTTGACTCTTCTTTTGATAGTTTAATGTAAGTCTTTATCTTCTAACTGGATTAATAAATACGTACGGAGGCCAAGTGGATCAAAACAGAATTCACGTTATAATTCTGCCCTCTGCAATGTTGAAACTTCAATACGAGAAGTTTTTCGCTACTTAACCTTGAAGCTTCTACTGGCCCAACAATGATTTTTAGGTAGATTTCGAAGAAAAATCTACCTATTGAGATCGGTACAATGTCTATATATATACTTATACGCTAGCGGCCATACTTTTGAAGATATTTGAACCAAATTTTATTATGTTGTTTCTAGATCTAATAGCTCGGCTAAGTTGGTTAATAAGCAAAATCGGCCCAAGGGGGTGGTTGGGGGAGGGGGTTAAAATTTTGAAAAAATTATATATCAGCCGCTATGGAATTTCGAGGGAAACTTTGTCTGCATAAATTATAGTACTCCCTAAGAAGTTTACGGTCACACCAACGATTCAGGGGTTGTGGGGGAACGGGTGGGGGTGGAAATTCGAAATTTTTAAAACCATGTCTGGTGCGGTATCGTTGAAAAGCTCTTGATGATTATTCTACAAATCAATAACTAGTTTCTCGATAGCGCTCATAAAAAAAAACTTCGAAATCTACCTCAGCCTGTAGACCTACCGAAAGGAGGTTTTTTTTTTTTTTTTGTAATACGGAAAGTGTATGTGTATCTTAACTTTGAACGCAGAACGAACTCAAGACACAGATGATTCTATATCAGTTAGAATACCCATTATTAAGATGGGTTCTTTTACGAAGAAGAACTAAGGAGAAAGATGTGATTCCGGTTCATATAAATTTGCCTCAATTGAAATATTGCTTTCATTAGAAACAACTTCGGTAGTGGACATCACAATTATAAGAACAATGGTAGGCATTTCATGAATCAAATTTCAGAGTAACAGTAGGCCTACACAATATACTCATCTGATCACTCTGGAGCTTCTAATGAAGACCATCACATCAAGATCATTATTCCTCTCGACATTATAAATCCAAATAATACCGGTATTGAGAATAAGTATTCATAGTAAAGTTATTCTAATACTACGACAATGTCAATCTAATCAACTTCTAGCATTTTGTTATTTGTCAGTGTAAAGTTAATTCTTTCCTTCGTTACGGAATATCTGCTTCTACTAGTTGTTGCCCGTAGCTCTGTTTATCTTTCCTCGAATTACAAGACAGTTAATGAAGGTATTCAATAAGAAAGGCATAACTACATCATTGTGTGCACGTACATCACTTGAAAAATCATATGCGGGATACAAGAGTTGCTTCACAGATAATAAACAAAAATCACAAGTCTTTGAAGTTATGTACAGTTGTGGTAAGAAAGATATCGGTTCGACCAAACGTTGCCTGTCTGTACGAATTAGTTAACAGGAAAGGGACTCCCAACACTTTTCGTAACAGTTGAGATCAGAGAAACATCAATATGCTTCTTCCGGGGTAATCCACAACGGCAGCAGAAACGTAGAGAAATTTGCTCCATAATTCTAAAAAGTCCGAAATAAAACACTGACCAGGAAAATTTACACAGGCTTGGACCCCTTTCCTTGTTGAAGCTGGATACGTAAATAATCCACTCATTCACCACTAACATTAGGTTTGTAATTAAAAACACAAAACAAGCTCAACAATTTTCTTTCAGCACGTTTGCTTATTCAAATATAGAACATATTTCTGAGATTCATACAACATTGTTTTGTTTACCGTTCTGGTAAATAAAAAAAGAATAAAGAAATTCAGTGGTTGTAGGTGAAGGAAGTGACAATACGTAAAAAAAAATTTGAACACAATTTTACTTTTCTTTTTACACTTACACATATTTGCAAACATACCCATACGCATAAACATGGAGATTACATAATTAACACTCAACTTTCATATTAAAACAAACCTTTGTTGTGCCTGAAGAAGCTCCTAGCTTAAGGAGCGAAAAGCTTTGCCTATTGACGTTTCATCATTGTGCAGTGCAGAATTGCAAGGTAAATCTTGTTTTAATGAAGCTTCACTGGATTAAGCAAAATATTGTGGTTACATTATAACAGGTAAGCCTTTTATGTGTACTGAGTAAATCGGTGAGATCCACTAACTGTCTTGTGGTTTATATAGAAGAATAAGCAGATCTGTAAATTGAGATGTGATGGAACATATTGTAGAGAGGGTGATGGGAACAGACGAGTGAAAGACTGATATGTAACCAATAGATTGGAACGCAATACAGAATATAGAACATGTTTTAAATGTCACAAAAATCTAACCATGTGTTCAGTTTTGTATATTACTCACAGGTTTCGAACGCAGTGATCTTTAGCTGAAACAAAACATGCGTAGAGCTACATCTATGGCGAAATCCGTGGAAGCAAGGCAGAGTGGTGGGGAAGGGCCATCTTAATGGCGAGTGGTGTGATATGTGCGTGTGTGCACCTACACTTTGCCTTAGGTTAGTTTCTAACCTGGCATTAGTACACTTGCGGGAAATGAAATCCAAACTCCAAGAAGTAGAGGAGGCCATGACAGATGAAAAAACTTAAGCAGCTGATAACTTCACATGATGTATTACGTTGAGACAAGTTTGCATCCGTGCATTCAACGTGGCGGTAACACAGTGCTTATTGAGGAGGAAGACTTTTAACTTTGACAAGGCTGCGCACTCATCCTAAAAGTTGTGACTTCGGAACAATACTGGGCAGATAAGCAGATTGGAGTCCGCTGCTGGACATTCTGATTTTAAGTTTTCCTCAGTTCCACCAGGTGAGTCCTGTGATAAACCAAGGGCCTGGCCGTCATCTTCGTCATTTTTGCTCCTTGTAAGAGTGCTCGGCAAGCATCATCATTCTATAAATGTGAAGCGCTTAGGTCACAGCTGCCCTAGACCGCAGACAGTGAAAAAGTCTTTTTACATCTCGGCATCATGTCAGAAGGCATAACTCCTCAATATCTTGTAAAATAAATAGAGAAACATAGAACATCGAAATTTAGTTACGACTGTGAAAGTAATTATCCTTAGGTCCTCGTCTGGCAGTGTCGAAGCTATGTATAAAAATAAAACTAAATGCGTTCCTAGAAGGAGATATTTGTCATATTTTATCCGACCTTTTTCAAGCTTCTTCAGATGACGTCACAGAACAGACTTCTTTTTCAGAAGTGGTTGGGTTATACTTGAAAGGTGAAAAAAAAAAAACACCACCGCCATCTTAATATATTTTTACTGTTTTTGTATTGTAATGTTTAGGTCCTATTTTCGCGAACATTTTCGTGATCATTGTTTCCACGGGGAGAGTTTAGTAAAAATCCCTGAAATAATGGCATAAACTACGGGAGGTGATTTTATACATGAAAACGAGAAGAAATCTGATTAGTTTCGGAGCTACAGCGT
This sequence comes from Lepisma saccharinum, assembly GCA_022664845.1. Taxonomy (NCBI): domain Eukaryota; kingdom Metazoa; phylum Arthropoda; class Insecta; order Zygentoma; family Lepismatidae; genus Lepisma; species Lepisma saccharinum. The sequence continues at coordinate 117,001 of JAGDQP010001487.1, forward strand.
TCAAAGCCACGGCGGGTCACGAATGACACATGATGACGTAAGCGGTGTTGGCTTTCAAAACATCTATTAAAGCATAATTTTTGATTGACGGAATGACGCATAAATAGGTTTAGCAACCTAAGACTTTCATTAAGTGGTCTCCTTTAAGCTACCTACGCCAATCATAAGAATAACTTAACTATATGTATTGGGTACTACTATTACTATAAATTCCAAGTTACAGGTTTCTAGGCCACCTGTATCCAGAGTTACAGCACGTTAAAGTTAGTATGTTTTCTCCTTAAATGCTGTCGTGACCGACACTTTACGGAGACACACCCATTTGAATTTTTTAAAAGTCATATCTCATGAGTTGTCAGTTCATCAGAGAATTAAAATTTGATAGCAAAATTGTGGTAAAATCCATAGTTTTTTTTAAAAAATATGGTTTTATGATTGCGAAAAAAAAAAGACAGTTTTTAAAATTGTGTACATCTCGCAACGTAATACCGTGAATATCTCAAAAGGAACACCAGATTCAGATATGAGACTTACACCATTGGAAAGAGAAGAAAATTTTCTCAAGAATTATGTAATAAAACAGTGGAACTCCATCTGCAAAACAATGTTGTATTTTTACCTCATTAACAGTGGCTTTAATTAAAGTGTCGCTGTTCGGTCTAGATGGAAAACGGTCGATCGGACAAACACGAAACTTTGTGTGAATATGTTTAAGGCCATGCGGACGAGAAATATTGAATTAACGCTTCCAATTCAGAAATTTCTGGTAATGGGAATAACTGAAGAGCACGGTTTATCAACAGAACATTCAATCACGTACCGACCTAAAGAGAAGCATAGCAAGTGTAGTATCCAGCACACAAGTGGAGATGCTTCGTGATGCATGCTGATCTAGGCTTGAATTTTTCGTGCAACATGCTAATCTAGGCTTGAATTTGAGCTTGAATTTTACTTAAGATCTTTAGGCAACTTTCGCTCAGCCGAATGGATGATTATGCGAGAATCGGTGGAATGAAGAAAGTAGAAGGAAACGGCAGAGAAAACCCACGCACACGGTTTCTATCCAGCACAAAGCTCACGTAACGCGAGCCGGGATTAAGCGGAGGACCCCACGAACCAGCGGTCAGCATTCTACTACTGAGTCACCGCGTCGCTACTATATTTGATTGCATACTGTCCTGGACACAGATTGGAGGCATTTTGAGCATATTTTGTAGCATGATGGACGTTTGGTACACAGAAACATATTGCACATAATTAGTCAAATGTATGATATGCCAATAAAGTGCTTGTGAAGTGTCAGTAAAATGATAATTCAGTATTTCTCGTTCGCTTGTCCTTAACCATTCACATAACGTTTTATGTGTTTACCATCTGATGTAGCTCCATCGAATCGAGTGAAAAATTGTGACATTTGCATTTAAGCAATAAATATAGATCGATTTTATATTAATTTTGGAAATTTAAGATGAAGAAAGGTATTTGCAACATGTATATGAAGAAAGGTTGTTGAGATATGTTCGTAGTATTTAAAATCATAAATGTCTATTGTACTCAGTGGCGTCATTTCAAAGAATCCTTTGCAAACAAGATCTAATCTTATATTTAAAAAGTAATCTTATTCCTAATGTGATATGTTACAAACCAAACACCGCTTTGATAATATGATTTCACTGCTCTATTTGAACATTAACGACAGTCTACAAATATTAACTCTTACACGACTATGATTTTTCAAAATAGATTTGAACGATTCATTTTCTTTTCTTGGGCAACTCTTCGCCAAGTAAGTTTGAAAGTCTTTGAGGGGGGGGGGGGGTCCATGCTAGTAATAGTCCTTTAAAGTGACAAATTCTTTGGCAGTCACCTATTTAGGAGCTGACCGAGACAGTTGTTGCTTGACTTGCAGTCCGTTTTCTTTAAAATGGTATCTTCTTCATTTTCTTTTGCAAGTGTGTTTGATTCTGTGTATATTCTTTTCCCTGCAGCTTCCATTTGTTTTGCTTTCTTCCTGTTTTCTTTTGACTGTTTGTGCGTTCTAGTCTAGTGGGCTTTTCGTCTGCTGTTTTTGGTCCTAAAAGAGGTCAGTCTAAATTTTTGTTCAGTTCTGATTGCTTGTGTGAATTTTCTGGGAGTATTCCTAATTTCTGTTCACCAGATAACATGGGTTTCTATGGGAAGTGTTTGACTATACATATTGATAAAGGCTACAGACGCGGTTTCTTCCGTAACTGTCTTTCCCCTAGAGTCACCTCATCTAAAGCGTTTCTTCACTAATGTAGCTGGTGGGTGAGAGGGATACTTGTAGTGGTCGAGTTTTGCAACTAGCTTATGCTCTTTGTATTATTTAAAGCTAGGATACAAGTTTTCTGTCAATAGTATTAATTTTCTATTTTATAGGAAATAAGTTTTCTAGCGAGACAATGGTTTTTTTTTTTTTTTTTTTGCTTTAGCTTGCTGTAAGCTAAAGGGAGTGTCTACGCGCAGGCGCAGAGCGTGAACTATAAGTAACATAGACAAGCGTTTTTTCGGCCAGCTCCAGCTTAGTCCAGTGGATAATGCATCGGGAAGTTAATCCGGAGGTCCCGGGATCGAACCCTGAGGTGGCTACCTTTACATTTTTTTAAAAAAGAAAGTTAACTTTTTTTTTATAATCATTAGGAAATTTAATAAAAGTAATGATTTAATATACCAAATAAAAATAAATAATAATAACCACTGGCGTTACAGACAGAAAGGTCCTGAGCCTACCCCAACACCATCTGTCCGCGGTCGGTTGAGTTGCGTCCACCTGAGTAACGGCCGTGAGGTCAGCACTGCGCGTCACCTTGACCACGAACAGGCGTATCAGGGGCTTTCTAGACCAAGTGGTCGTCACGTCTTTATTCACGTGACTCCCCAGTTTGCCTCACGACGCTGGGTGGACGCCGAAAAGTGGGGTGCTCCAGCCGGGAATTGAACCCGGTTAATATACCAAATAGAGGCCACTAAAAGCTAGGATGTATATAAGTCCACCAGGCAGGATGCACACAGAGCGAAGTGAAGTGTGCAAGGGGGGCATGGTGCGAGCGAAGGGAGATGGGCGATGTTAGCCGCTGCGGGGGGTGGGGGGTAAAAGTGCTGTTTATGAAAATTGTGACGTCGTTTCCTTTTGACGTACACGCTAACGTACACGTTTCCTCTTGATGTATAAGCGCTATATAGTTGTTTTTAGAAGCACAGCACAGCTTTGTTTAGGAAGTAAGTTTGGTTGGACTCCGTATTAGACCTATACTTCTTCTTACTATATTTGTTCATTGCTGCCTGGTGTTCAGTGCAGCTGATTTGGTTTTGACCCTAAAAGGGACACCAATGGTATTCTTATGTTTGAGTTTCCTTTCTTCTTTGCGTTACTGTAGTTGGTTGTAGGCGTTTGTTTCATACATCTTGCTGGTTTCCGGTTGCTGCACACATTCCCACTTCCAGTCAACCCCTATAGTGAGCTGTGCTCAGTTGTTTGGATCCTCCTCGTTTATGGTCAATTCCGTTTTGGGAAAAGAGATTTGAAATATTTCTTTTGGACTGACTAGTGTTTAGTTAAAACGAGTGTTTAGGGAGTTAAAAAAAAAACATTTGAAGGGTTTTAGACAACTTTGGCTCAGTTCGAATAAATGATGAGAGAATTGGTGGAATGATGAAAGAGAGAAAGAGAAAACGGGAAAACCGCGTTCGTCCACCACAAAGCTCACATGGCATGAGCTGGGATCGAACCGAAGGCCGTAAGCACCAAACGTGAGCAATCTACCACTGTGAAGCTTTAGGGGTTTACTGTCTTATTTTTATTTCACGTTGGCTTCAAAGTGCCTCAAAAGATATTTTTTGTATACCTTTCTGAGGTCCTTGAGGTAATACTCCTGAATTCCTCTCCACCTGTAATCGGATTAAGAGAATTTGTATCGGATGATTTGTACTTAAAGTACAATCCTCTCAACTCAAGGGGAAATGATTCGCAAAGCCTCTAAATCAAGGCTCTTTCTCAAATGTGCGGAGCATACTGTTCCCAGGCACAGAGTAGAAGATTGCTTTTTTCGAAGTGCAGTTTTCTTGGTAGAAGATTCCAGTTCTAGATTTCGCTCTTCAAAGGTTTGTTGTTAACGCTCCTTTTCACGCTCCTCCACCACTTATTTCTTTTTAAAAAAAAGCGTAAAGAAGAAATACAATATTATAATTTTGAAATGTGTAGGTTAATTGGTGCTTATGGAACTCTTATGATATTAAATTAAAAGTGTTTTAAGAAATTCAATTGTAGTTGAGTTATTCGACAACCAGCAAATTATGTCGTCATAATCAGGGCTGTCAAATAACTCAGCTAGATTTGAGTTCTGTGAAACAATTTCAACTTCATATCAAAGATTTCCATAAGCACCAATGAACGTACTTCTCAAAATTAAAATATTGTATTTCTTTCTTCTTTTTTTAATTTTTATTTAAAGAAAGGTGTGGGAGAATGAAAAGGAGCGTTAAGCAGATTGAACCTGGACGATTTGCTACTACAGAATAGTAGGTCCAGAAACTATTTCGAACGACTGTTCTTCTCAGCCAGAGTGTCTAGAAGAACCTTCTCTATTACAGCATAGACCTCATAATAGATAGACTTATTACGCTTCCCCATTTCTGGCTGCGCTAAAACGAATGGATTTTTGTTCAGAGCACGTGATTTTGAGTCCATCCGCTAGGTAGCTCTGCTATAGACCTCCTAGTAGAATATGACGTCTATGGCAGAGCTACCTAGCGGATGGACTCAAAATCACGTGCTCTGAATAAAAA
>JAGDQP010001488.1:0-27860 GCA_022664845.1 Lepisma saccharinum
TACTCCCACAAACCTTCTGTTCCTTTAAATTTTTCATAGATCGAGGTTGATGGATCTTGTGCGATTTTACTCTCACTATAAATAACTAAATCATCATTATCAAAGAAAACATTATAACTTCTAATTTTCCACTGCACTACTCCAGCTATATCAATAGAGTATAATCCAAACACTTCATCTTTATCTAACCTATTAGTACTTAAATATCGACTCGTTAATGGACCTAACTGAAATTCTTTCTCTTCTTCATCATCTTTCGTTTCTTTAGTCTCTGGCAATGCCTTAGGTGAAGCAAATAACTGTTTCTCAAATGAGGTTTCTGATGGTGTTGGTGGATAATTATTAATATTCTGTTGTGCTACAGGTATAAGTTCCGTAATTAGATTTCTGTTGTCATCGGTTACTCCTTTAATTTCTTTTCCCAACCTTTCAATTGCCTCAATCAATGGTTTCTCTTGACGTTTTTGCTTTTCATAATAGCTACGGTGACTCTCTTTCCATTCTTTGAAACGTTTCGCCAAGATATTTTGTAATTCTATATTATTTAATTTTCGTTTTGACATTATATAAAAAAAGACTATATTATTTCCGCTTTGAAAAAAGTAACGCACGTACATCAACTGAAAACGTTAAACGTAAATGATATAAAACGATCACTCGATTATAAAGAAATGATCGATTTTGTTTCGATACTTTCCATTGTTTGACTTTCTCGTCATATCGATTGTTATAAAACCATAAGGTTCCTTCCATGCAATAGAACAAATACCTTTAAATTTATTAAATGACATATCACCAACAACAAACTCATTATGAATATGCCTTAAATTCGTGTTATCTTGACGAAATACACATACAAAATTTGCATTATCTCTAATAAGTTGTTTCGGAACTTTACTATATGTTGTGCTAAGTAAAAACAATCCATTCTTTTATGTCTACCCTGTGTGAAGTAATTCCGTACCTCATTCTGATCTTCTAATATATAATCATCAAATATAATAACAGACTGTTGCTCGCAATCTTCCAACTTTATAACGGAAAGTTTAAACGTAGCCAACTGATAGTGGAATCTTTCTTGTATTTCATCATAAATATGCTGCAGTTGTTGATATTTAGGTTGTTCTAAACTTTTAGAGAATACGTATAAGTGTCTACCATTCCAATAAAGTCAATTCGGAGCAAAATAAAATTATCAATAACTAGTTTAGTTTTCCCGCAACCTGATGTGCCTATTATTAAGCAACGAATGTTATTCGGAAGTAATTCACCATTCAACTTACCATAATCATTAGCTAGCAAAAGTCGTTGATTACACACTCCACATTTTATGATTGATTAACTATATTATAGCTTTAAGATCTATCCAAGAATTATCATTCGAATATAAACCTAACCACTTAACTAATGCTTTATTTTTAGTTCTACGTAAAACCTTTTCAATTAAGTATACGTGAGGGTGTTTGGTCTTCATTAGTTCTTGCTCATAAAAACGGCCATTAATAATCTTATTGCGTTCGTCTTTTAAATGATGTGTAGGCGGATCAGTTTTAAAACAGTAGCAATTTGAAATATTTCTGTATTTCAATTGCGAGTAAAACCTCTTTCAAACTTATTTTTAAACTTGCTAATTCGAACATAATCTCCTACACTATATTTCGCCTTTGATGATGTTAAATACTTTTTGCTATAAACTGTTGATATTAATTTTTGTTCGTTTTCTTTCTTCATACCGTCAATACGTTTCATTTTTACCGTGCTATGTTTTTTTCCGTTATATTTCTTCATTAGTGTTTGCAATATATTGTACCATTTGTAATTACCTTGCGGTGTGAATTGCTTCCACATCAAATTACGTAATGTTTTATTAAATCTTTCAACAATACTATCTTTTTATCGCTGTATGAAGAGTAATGAGTAACATCTTTTTGCTTCATTAATTTAATAAGTTCTTTATTATAAAACTCGCTACCGCGATCTGTTTGCAAATACTTTGGCGCTTGTTGAGTCGCTTCAAGTATTGAATTAAACGCTCGTGTAACTTCTTTCCCTGTTTTATTTTTAACTGGTACACCCCATGCGTACTTACTAAAAGTGTCAATAATAGTTAGAAGATAAGAATACCCTCTATTTAATTTAGCTAAACCTTTCAAGTTTCCTGAGTTCATTTTAACCAAATCTGCTTGCCATAAATCGTGTATTCCCTTGGTTACAACAGGTATTCGCCTATAATTCCTTCTTGCGGGCTTGTGTAGTTCTTCAACAATGGCTAATCTACTATTCATTCTATTGAAAATTAATTAAAAACTAATTTAAAGATCGAGAAATCAATTGAGCAATAAAGATCAAATCAATACTTATTGGATATTCACCTGGTGAAAATTTATCTGATCGAACTACAAGTACACGGTGTATAACGCCTTATATAACATCGAACTCATGAAGTAAAATTTCGTCTTCAGATGGAGCATCTGGAACTCTACTACCCTCATGTATTCCTAATGATAAATTGCCATACTTTTGTACACCGCTTGCTGAATATATATCAACAATAGGAAATTCTTTATTCTTTTTCTTAAGCCAATGAAAACCAATAATTTTTAGCTTACCCAAAAAAGGAATTTCAAAATATGGGGTATTCATATTAAATAAATACACTTTGCCACTAACATTGCCACGCGTGAAGTCTCGTTCTTTATTACTTATTGAATAAATTGTAAAGAACTGAACACTATGTAAGTTGCGTATTGATGTTAACAATTCATTAGTTTTAGCGTATATGGCTCTATACAAATCGCTTTTCAATTATCTTCTAAGTCTTTCAGTTTTGCAATAATTTCATTCTTTATTTCATCGTTATTGCTATTAAAGTCTGTTATCGATATGAAATTTTTAATATTATCTTGTACTTCCCAAAGTTGAGTTACTGTAGGAATTAGAGCTATTGATGCTTCTACGTTACAAAAGTCATTAATATCAGCATATTTTTTAGATAAGTTATTAAGAGAATTACTCACAGAAGTGCATTTCATTTCTAGATCACCGATTTGTTTCTGAATATCTGCAATTAATGTGTTATGCGTTACTGCTGTATCCTCTAAACTTTTCAACATATTCTTTAACCCGCTAACTATTTCATTAACCCCATGAACAGAAATGAATTTTGAATGTTCTTGAATTGCTTCTTTAACTTCATTTTGAACATTAGTTAACACTTCTTGTATACCACAAAGATCTTCTAATGTCGGAAGGAATGTTATACTAGTTTGAAGGTTTTGTAATTGAATCTTAATATTGTCTATTACTTCAGGGAGGTTCTCGGTTGTTTCGACTACAGTTTGAATGTTAGTTATCGTCTTTTTAATTATTTCTACTTCTTGCGAAGTTGGAAGTGTGTTAATGGTTTCTTGGAGAGCAGTTAATTTTGATTTTGAGTTGTAGCTAATTCACTTAAAGACTTACGTATACTCTCGATATCAGATTGTTTCGGTGTGTTCTTTTGAATTTCAATTAAATCACTTTGAACGGTGCTTACAATATGCTGAAGATTAATTAAATCTGTAAGAAGATTAAAACCCTCTAATTTCTTATTTAATTTTGCAAGTGCTTCCTGTAAACTACTTACCTCAGTAGGAATGTTATTCACAACAGTCTGTAGATTCTTTAGTTCAATTTGAATATTCGCGAGTTCCGATATATTATTAATTGTTGCTTCAAACTCACCAAGCTCTCTACTAATTTCCGATACATCACTATAAACAGGTAGGTTGGTTAGATCATCACGCAGTTTATTTGTTTCATTGGTAATAGTTTTAAGTTCATTTTGTAGAATCGAAATAACTTCTTGCATCTTTTGAAGATCTTCCTGAGAGGGATTATTTTGAAGAGCATTTTCTAATACATTCACAGCTGTTTGAAGATCATTAAACGTATTTTGCTTTTTATTCAAATTATCGACTAGATCTTGTGCTGCAGTATTTGTAATGAATTGATTCTTTATGAATTGTACTTCATTTTGAATTGTCGTTATAATATTTTGAAGTTCGGTAAAATCATTTTTATTTACTAGCTGTGAATACATAAGAATAACACTTTTCAAATCATTATCAAGTTTTTGAAGTAAATCTAGTAAATGTTGTTGAGCTTCTGTGATTTCGGTTTCAATATTTCAATAAAGTATTTCGTAGTGCGTTGATTTCACCCTTTATTATTTTAATTCTTTGATCTAATACTGTTAGCTGGTTTTCATTGATGTTGGAAGGTGAATCTGATAATATTTCATGCTCATGCGACTTATATCGCGGGAATCCAAATAAATCAGTAGGCATAATAAATAACAATAAACTATATTATATTAGAACGTATAGAAGAAACTAAAAAAAATATTTTGAAAAAACACACAGAGCGTGCTTATTAACATTTGAACAAGCTTGATAATAACTATGTACAAACCTTATCAACTATTTAACTGTTACACAAATGAAAATTAATACAACTCATTTAGAGGTTGAGGGTCGAACACACACTTCACAAATTATTTCAGCATCATTATTTACAATTCTTCGATGACCCCATGGCAATGAGTGTATCTTACAATCAAGAATTTTACGTTTATTATCATAGGGGTCTAAAGCTAATTTTTGTTGCTTTACAGTCGAAAGTATATGCTCACGTGATTGAATTTGATGTTGCTCTTTCGTTAATTGTTCACCAGAAAACAAGCACTTCTTAAAATCATCAATCGTAATCTCATTTTTCACAACATTTTTCTTCACACCCTTAACCCTCTTTGTTTCTTTTTTTCTACTGTATTCATAGCATATACTTTCGATCGTAATCCTATAAATTCTTCAAGAGCTATTCCTTTCATCCCATCCTTCATTTTACCAGGTACTTTCTCGTTACTTAATGGGATATTATATCGATTATTTACAGGATAATTCGATGTGTCAAATGGTCTATTAAATCAAGCATATCTTTATAGAATTTTTCACAAATAACATGATAGACTAACGAATCCGTGTCGGTGTAAACAACAGTTAGCTTATCTCCATATCGAGGTTTCATCACTTCATAATGAAATTTGTACATTACTAATCTAGCAAGATCTAAAATAGCACTTCCAATAGACACAGGTTTGATTAATTTTGTGAATTTTCGTAGTATATGAATAAGTACAAAATTTTCTGAGTAGATTGTTCTAGATTTAAATTGCGGCATTGCAATGAGTTTTTCGGCTTTTCTTTTATCAGAAACAAGTTTTATATCAGTATACTTTCTCACATTTTCCATGGGTTTCCCAAACATGCTGTTGATAAGAAGTTTGTAAAACTTTTTCTCGAAATCGGTTGTTGCCTCTGTGCGTAGCTTGGTGTTTAGATCTATGTAAGGCTTAAGCCACTTTGATTGAGAAAACCATAGAATTCTGTGTACTTTTACAAGTTTTAAACCGTGAGCAAGATAAAATTTTAGCAATCGAAAATGTACAACATAGTTTATTTTCGGATTTAGCGTTAGTAGTAATTTTCGTTGTTTCCCGTTAGGTGGGATTTCATTATCAGGTGCTAAAGAGTAATCTTGGTGATTATCATGTAAGTTCTTAGGATAATCTAAGTCTACCTCTGCAAAGAAACCTCGTTCATCGTCGTCGGGATAATTTAGAATTTCGTTCGAATCCCAATTTTCTGGTGTTGGATCCCATGAAAACTTTCCATAGGGAAGAGGCATACTCATTTCATGACCATACAAATTGTTCGCGTCCAGGTACATTACAAACGAGGTTTCTTTTGAGGATCGAATTTACTAAGAAGAAACTCATTGTTAGCTTTAATATACCTTAAGCTACATTGGGATACACCACCACGGATTGATTTTTCGATAAACAAGTGCTTATCAATATCTGAAAATAATTCAAATTCGATTTTAGATTTATAAAGTATAGCTTTCCAAGATAAGCCTGGCGATGTGTATGAGAAGGAAGAATCAATTCCATATGAAGTGATGCATGTGTTTCTGAAATTTTCTACCACATCAGCTGTTAGCAAAACATCAGTGGTTAGATAATAATCATGAAAATCTCAAAATGTTTTGCAATCGAATGTTTCCCATACTCGCTGAACTAACAAATAATCTTCATTACTGCATTCACTACCTTTAAGTATGTTAGTAAACGCTGTTTGAGGAGCTAGTTCTGTTTCTTTAAATTTCAGTAAAATAATCATAAGGAAAAACACCCTTCCTTCTACTTAAATCAAATTTTACATCATCAGGGAAATGAGCATGAGTGTATTTCAGTTCTTCACGCTTTAATTTTTTTACTAATTCATCTAAAGAGTATGGCAAAAACCGGTACAAATCTAAAAATCTTAATTCAATTTTTTTACCATTTTCGAGATGGAACCACTTTGAAATTGCAATATACTTTTCCTCACTTTCTGCAATAACTTTAATATCGCCTGGAATACATCCTAATTCTTTCACGAAGAGATGCGCATCATACGAAGATAATAAGTGCATGAAACATCCTATAAAATTTTGTTTTTTACTCGCAAATTGCAATTATTGCAAAGAGGTTTAAGATAAGCTCATGATAAATGATGGTGGTGATGAACTTTTGAGTTATCTTCAGTATATTCTTCGTCACAAATAGAGCATTTCTCTGATTGCTCATAATCGAGTTTTTCCGGTGTAGTTAGGGGATTCATCGGCAAATCCAGATTTAACCTATTAACAATTTGTTCTAACTCCTTCTGCAAACTTTTTAGAAAATGTTGCGCTGGATTATCACCTCTATACAAATGAAGTTCGGTTGGGATTTGATCTGACCAGCAAATTTTGAAACAGTAACTAGCTAATTTATGCTTCTGAATGTTGATAGATTTTTGTCCTCGATGTTCATAAACTGGCTTCAAAAAAAATTCAAAATCTGCTACTATTACAACATCTGCTTTTAAAAATGAAGGGTCGGTTTTAAATTTAATAACTGAACCAGGAACAGGCATAATGACGCGAGTTGATTCATGTTCTCGACAAAAAATTTCATGTTCTGTTAGTTTATGTTCATCTATAAAGTGGTATAAACAACGTCTGCAGAAATAATAACGACGTTTGCCACTAGTAACTTGACTCCTCACTAAACAAGAAAAATTTCTTATTAAACAGTAATGATGAGTAATCACTGTCCGAGATGTTGATGCCGATGATGTTGATGTTGTTGTTACTGTTTCGTTTATCACACACAGTAAGTCTATGCTAGTTCCATTAGATTGATGTTTGCTGATATGAAGGGGAAAGACTTTCATTTTCATCATCTATACCATACACATTGATAGAAATTGGAGCATTGGGGAACATTTTATTGTAATGCTTCTCAAATTTGGGAACGTCATGTAGGCTTACAGGAAAATTAATGTTGTTATTCTCAAAAATGGGAAGTATTTCATGTGCATAAGGCTCGTAGTGAGAAACTCGATTAGCATGTTTTTTTTAATCAACGGGGTTATGTTTAGCTAGCACAGCGTACAAAAAACATTTCTGATCTTCATTTTTAATGTTAAGTAGAGCTCGTTTCTTCTTAATAAACTTAGGGAGTTTAATATGGCACGACGCAGCAATGGGATTAAAGGAATTAACATGCACCTCAAGTTTATGATTAGGAGTAGAGGATAAGGACCAGCCTGAACCCTTAATCGCTCTGTCCACTTGATTTACCTGTAATTCCTCCAATATTTCTTTAATAGATTCTCCCACAACCGCAGATTTTGAAAATAACTTATTACCACTATGTACTGGGAAACACTGTTTCTCCACTCATTTTCACAAAATCAGCACTCAAAATAAAATTGATTTTCAAAAGTGTATGACATTCACTAATTTGCTTCTCCAAAAAATGTACGCATTTTTTCCTATACAAGCGAGAAAAGAGTGAGTATCTCCACTGTCACTATTAGCAAGTTCATAATCAGCGAATGTCTGACATAAGGCACTTTTCGTTGAAACATACGAATGCATATTTTTCATGTCGATCAAAATGTTTTTTAGATATTTCTTCATTACATACAACACAATTAACAGTTGCTAATTTTCGCTTTTTTGTAGAAGGCTCTGTTTCTTCTTCAGTTCTAAGATGAGGATGCTTACGTTTGATATGAGTATTATAGTTTTTTTAACAATACGCCACTGCATTCTGAACATTGAATTTTTTCTCCATTTCTTTTTTTGGGGGGAAATGAACTATATTTAAGAAAAACTTTTTTTCTTTTTACACTATTTTTTTGATTAAAATGTCTAATACTCGAAATATAGTTCATGTACACAAGAAAAGCACTTATTCTCCATTGATCTTCAATAAATAATACGACAGACTATTAGATTTTCAGTTCAAACAATTTCCCCAGTTTTTTTACTAACTTTGAAGCACTAGAAATATATTGCAAGTAATAATTTAGTTTTAGTAATCAAATTCTCTTCGCGTAGCAAGCGATAGATAATTACTTGGCAAAGAAGAGTAATCACTGCTGTTGTAAAATCGACAAAGCTAGGTTTGCTTATAATCGACAAAAGCCTTTCAATATCATGAGCGGATATAAAGACTATTAGCTACGAACGTCATAAATATGAAGTGGCCAGGAAACGGGAACAATACATTTTCTCTTCATAAATAGCTCACATCACAAAAAAACTGGGAGAATATCCGTTTTATACTTTTAAATCTTTCAGTTTTTTATTCCCATTTGAAAAGAATCGACAAGAGAGATTTATTATTCGTTTTTCATAAAATCTCCTCTTTTATTCCCCTGCTATACATTTCTGACAGTCAAGAAGAATTATTCCTGTTTATCTCATGCCAAAATACCAGGAAATAAATTGAAAAGAATTTATTCAAACTTTTTGATTATTTATGGGTGTGATCTAGAAGTATTGAATAAATCAAGGTTGGGTTATGTAACTGGGGAGGTTTTAACACGCCAACACGCAGACACACACCCACACATGTATGGATAAAAAGAAACAGCAGATTGATAATCAGTATAACTGACAAAACATTTTCAAATAAGGAAAGTGTATGATAGAAACTTCCGGTGCTGCACACGCAACGAAGTATTATCATGAAAAGCAATGCAAATTCATACAGAATATGGATTTATAACAATCTCAAGAGGAAAAAAGCTAATAACACAATTTGATGTTATTTTTTTAAAACTTCACCGCTTCTTTTACAGCAATAAACAAGTTCATCGTAGCAGCAACAAATTTTCACGAGCATGTCTCATGTTAAATATACCATTACGGTATTCACCTGATGTAAAGCGGCTGCTTAATAATGATGCAGATAGTTAATAATTACAGCGGTAGATGGCAGTAAATAATTAAATAGTTTCAAAATATAACCGCTAGAGGGCAGTAGTAGCGCTAGTAATGAATAATAATATCGATAGATGACGGTAATAATTAAGTAGTTTAAAAATACAGCCGCTAGAGGGGAGTAATGGCGCTAGTAATCAATAATAATATCGATAGATGACGGTAATAATTAAGTAGTTTAAAAATTGCCGCTAGAGGGGAGTAGTGGCGCTAATCAATTTTTTTTGCAGCCGTGGGCCAATCTCCTATCTTTCCAATGTTAAATTCGGCGCCAAATCCTTATTTTTATATTACTTCCTCAAAATAATACTGGATGGGTTTTTGCAATTTCTCATACTTGTAGCCTTTCGGACTATACAAGGGGTGGCAGAGGACTTTATGGACATGATCTTTGAAACTCCGCCAGTTTGGATAGAGACAACATAGCGACCTGAAAGTTTCACCCAAATATTTCTTTTGTCACGACCTTTCAAACGAGATATCACTCGACCCCGTTTCCGATTTGAAATTTTGAATTTTCCCCCCGCCTAACCCCCTTGGAGGGCTTGGTGGTCAAGTTTTATAGCTCAAATGATAGCCCCTCAAAATAATGCTGGACGTGTTTTTGCATGTTATCATACTTGTAGCTGTTCGGGCGATACAAGGAGTGGCAACTTTTAATTGCACCACCCTGTATACGCCGGCAGTTCAGACCTGGACGTTTCTATGTGACAATGCCACGGCAGGACCATTATCTGTATATTTAATATCAAGCGTTGAACCAGAAGCACAATAAAGGAATTTGATAGAGATCCTACAACAACAGTGACATACGGAAGGGGAGGGCTGAAGGGGTACATCCCCCTCCCAAATTTTGAGATTAACTGAATTTTCAAATGAAAGCTATTTGAAATTGGCAAAAGGCAAATAATAATAATAAATAAAAAGGCAGAGCAAGTAAGTGGCCAGGTAAATTCAGCCACCATGGGAGGTGAAGAATGTAAATTCCCTGTTACACATATAGATATATACACATATACAGTAAATAAAGAAAGGTAAACTGAAGCTGACAGCTTGATGAAATTAGCTTCCCGAAAGTGTTGAAAAAGGCGCGAAGAGAGGTGCTACTAAAAGGCAACAGGCACCCAAGTAATTTACCTTTCAAGGTGGAAAGACAGCTTTGTAAAGCAGAGAAGAACGGAAGGCAACACAAGGAAATAAGAGGTTTTAATGTAGTGTTCAAGTCCATTCTTCAATTTCATATAATTAAGATCAAATATGATTTACTAGCTCAAGGTAGTGCTCTAGTTCGTAGAGTGAATTACTCTCATCCAGATGAACTAAGTAAATGATGATTGTTTTATTGAGGTCAGGTACGGCCAGGACCGATAGGTGAAAAGCACTAGCTGCGCTAACGGTTAGTTCATATATTTAGAGATCATATTTGAACTACTCGGCCGTCGAGGAATTTGTTTATATATAATTTTGTTTCCTATTATTACTAACATTGCAGAATGTTCTTAGAAACTAACAAATGGTACCTAACACTTCAGCTAATGAAATGTTAAACTGCTAATGTTGAATTGTAACTGCCAGCCGACGAGGGTGCAACATATTCGTGTTACTAATTCTTTATAGTAAATACATATGGTACTTCAGTTTAGACTAAAAAGTACCAACCCATAAGGTGCTGTACTTTCTGGACCTTCTGGTTATTTTTTAAACATACGCGAAATTTTTGCCACCTTGTAGAACATTCGAGAACCTCGCTATTATGACAGTCGAGAAGCTGGAATATTCAGGATTTCATGAGTTTGCAGAAATTCGTTTACGCCTAATAAGCAGTTTGTCGAGTCCATAGAGAAAATGTGACCGTGAGCCGTTACCGACAGATCATCTATTCTAAAAAATAATTTTGAAGTTAATAAGGTTGCAATACTGTGTAACTACAACTTGTAACTCAGGGAGGCTGCCTCTTTTTGATGCAACAATACATCGGCCCCCCCAGCACGAACTTGTGGAATAGTTTCACGTCATTAACTGACATGAACTACAGAAGTAAAATCTGTAGGCCTAAGTTCGATCTTACATTGCGACTCTTTCTTAAATTTTCTCAGTACGTTACGAAGTATGTCCGTCAGCCTAAGGGCTACTATTCCATTCCAGCGATTCGCAACACGAATATAGAAACAAAAAAAGTAACAACAAGCTGAGTTAATAAACAAAACGGATACATTATTAACTAATGTTAAAATAGTGTTATATTTAATTCCACCACACACTATTCAGAAATTATGTCACTTTCAGTGTTGACTACTAGTTAAGTACATTTATATGCTATGGAGAAAGAGTTTAACTGAAAGCAGGAATCATAAATAATATTTTTATAAGAAACATTAATGTTTACTTAAGCGCTATATTATTCCCGAACAGATATTAAATTTTATCCATATATTTTCTATGTACTATAACCCTTAGATACAATTCTAATGTAGTGAAAAGTTCGGAATATGTTAAATATTTGAATGTGTACCCCCTGCTACCTCTAGAATGCAGTTATGTACGATCCACCAGCCAGCCCCTCCCGGGAAAAGAATCCTGCGTACGCCACTGTGCAAAAACGATTGGTTTATACAGTGGCGTAATGAGTATAGGCGTCGGCATAGAGAAGGACTATGTGTTATTAGGCCTGTATGATGCATTCTGCTGACAGTGGGCTATACAAGAACTAGTACGAAATGGTGAAGAGACCACGGTGCATTAACACAGTAATGATGAAGACATGCAATGTGCTCCGATGAGTGCTGTTTCAGTTGCAACGGACTCCAAATGTGTCCTCATCTGGTGTGAATTCGGGATCACATTGAACCTTTCAATGTTCTCGAACACGAGCAGATGGCAGTGTGATGGCGTAAGCAGGCACACTGTTGGGTACCCATACATTACTCCATGTACTCAGCCACTGTGTCATGAAGTGTATTGTAACTTGTCAAGTATTTTCGGCATTTTCGGAGTGCAGTCGGCCAAAAGTTTATGTACATGGATGACAATGCCCGTTCACGTCGGACTGGGGTGGCGGTTTATCCGTCCAGACTTAAGAGTATACTGTAGTCCTTATGGCAACAGCGATGCCGGTTTGACTGCTAAATAAAAAAACAAAACTGAGCTCCCTGCAGCCGCTCTCTAAGCGGCAACACTGTAGTCGCTGTTAGTTTTCTTCCCTCTTGCCCCGTCAAGTTTTTCAAATGAAATTATCGTTATATTAGATAATTACATATTTGTAAATTAACAAAGGATTTAGGGAATTAATTTTCGTAGTAACGTTAAATATAAAACCTTTACGGGGACCATTAAAGAGAAATAACAGTAAAAGAAAGTACAATAAATAAAACGTCAGCTATTGCCCATAAGCTGCAACAGTATAGACCAAATTCTGGATCGGTAATAGGATATTGACTGACTAGAGAGGTCTTCGGGCATGAACATTCTTAGAACGCTCTTGGAACACGTGTCGTGAATCACCAGCCCTTCCAAGATCTATCCAGGATCTTCAAAAAGCCTTGCGGCACGAGTGGAACACACCGTCCAAGTTTTCCTGCACGCCTTTCTGGCAGCATGCCGGTTACACCGGCACGCTGTGCTCCATACATTACAATCTGGGGAACCATACCGGGTACTGAGCCCTAACGTAACCATATGCAGACCGCGACGTGGACAGGCAAGTGTTCCACGGTTTGTCCATACATAACTTTTGTGGCTGCAGCCTGAGCCAAAGTTCCCTAAAGGGCTTAAAAATTCAATTCAATTTAAAACATACAACCCTTGTGCCATCTGATGTGTTGTCTTCCGAGACAGGGCTTCCATCTACGTGTTCTGTGTTTACATTATGCCAGTAGATACATCTACAGATTTCAATAACGTCTGGTGGCATTCGATCAAGTGAAATTGTGCGAATCACAAAATCTATTAATTAATTGAATTTGCAAACTATATATATATATATATGATGAAGTATCAGTTAAAGATTGCTATGAGCTTGTGTTAAAGCATAATTAATAATGAATGAACATTTGTATCAAATGTAAAAACAAATCATCAGACATAAGGACTATTAGGTTATTGTATTTCTGATCTATGCAAAACTATATTATTTTACTTTTTGCGCATCTTCGGAGCTATGTTTTAAGTTTTTAAGGGTAGCAATTTATGTTTGTTGAAAGTATGCTAAGAAGCCTATATTTATGGAAAGATGACTGGACTACCAGACCAATATTTATTTATCTCCTATCTTGAAATCTAATAATTAGAATCGATGCGTTGTGGTCTAATAGGATTAACTTTTAAAATTCTCTCCTTAGCGTAACGTTTTTAACTAGGATGGATCTTTATGGTAGTATTGTTCTTAAGACATTATCACTTATTTAACTTCCAAGATAATAGGGACAAATAATAATAATATATGTCCTGTATAACAACAGTTTTATAATGAGCTTTTCCTCATATGTCGAGCAAAGAATTTACTTTATAAATTAATAAACATACCAGTACAAACTAATTAAATTCCGATAAAGAAGAAATAATATCCAAGAAATGTTGCAATTAAAATTATAAACAGTTCCTGAGTTATTGTTAATAACACTTGCAAAGTCCTCTCGAAATTTGAATTAGTGTTGTAAGTAGTGCGTATATACTGAATGTCATTATTTTGGAATTTATAATATTTTATTACTGTTACTGTTAATCATTTTTGTAGCAGTGCAAGTTTCATAATTTAATTGGCAATTCGTTCACTTGATGAACGGCAAGAGAAAAAGTAAGAGTACAATAAATTTTAATGAAACAAAATACTTTTGGAAATAACATGTAATTTTCTTGACAATTATTTCGTTTTATGATAACTTCTTAAACACAAAGGAGATATACAAACAAAAATTCGAACAGCCTAACAATTAAATAATACAAAGAACATGGAGATTTTCAACTTGGCTATTGTACTTACATCTAGGAGTTCAATTTTATATTTTAACGGATTGCAAAATTTGCACTTGCTGTCTATCTTTTCTTTCCTTTTGATCTGCAGTAAACTTTTCGGTTCCAATTTTAATTCACCAACATGAACAAAATGGTGATTGTGTTTGTTAAAACGTGTTTAACAGCATAACAATTGTCTTAGTAACTATTCGCAAATGATGAAACCTAGTGTTAATTGCTAAGGTTTATGCATAAGTTGTCTGAATTCTATAACGTGGAACCTTCGTTGTGTAGCAAAATGGAATGGAAGGACACGACCACAAAGATGTGATGTTCACGTTGGAAAATAAACGTAAGTGTCTGAATTGCTTTTATCTTCCACGTATAAATCAAAAGAAACAGGTAGAAGATAAAAAGAGAACTTATAGCAACAGTATTTCTTGTTATTGATTTCTGTCATACGTCAGAATGTCCCGTTGACTTCGTCCAATTAACGAAGATTGAAAGTGGCTCTATGGTGGGAGGGTGCTGCTTCCGAAGGATAAATGAGACTGTTTAGTTGGTGCAGGAGGAATGGAATTGGAACCCGAGGGGGTTAGTTGGGGAAGAGGCTCTTGAAGTGGACTGGAGGTGGCTTCAATTATCTCCAGGAAACTTCCGAGAGTCTCATTTTCCGTTTCTGGCGATGGAGAGTATGCCACTAGTCTTCCAAACTGCGTCCAACAGACTTACTTATTTTCTTCTTCTTGGCAGTGTTTCCAATTCCCCAAAGTACGACTAAGGCTTCAAATGTCACATGCAATGACATGAGCAGAAGTAAAAGATAGTTGACCACTTTCTGAAATAAAAAAAAAAAACATATTTATTGTGGCACAAATAGAACCAAATTGAATTAAAATTGTTTTCACGTCTAGAACGTGAAAGCTTAATGGTCATTGTTTGAAAACAATTTCATTATTATTATTTATCATGCATAGCAAACTAACGAAACGGTGTTTGAAGATACAAGATACATGTCAGTATTTCAAGAAATAAAAAAAATAAAGACAAATGGAAATTATGAAAATTGTACTACTCTATTAAATTCATTTAAAAGAAAACGAAATTGTTTTACACAAGAAGTAGAATATTATGAATTTGATGTCTTCCTTTTTTGTAAAATTTCCTTTGTAAAAGCGGCAATCCTTGAACATTATTTTAAATAACTCCAAAATAACTTGGCCTGTATGAAAGAAAAATTGTAATCCTGTTTTCTGTTTTCTCCATTATTATTATGAAATCGAAACGAGACCAGACGCAACTCATGTCTCTTTTAAGAAATATTGTCATCATTCCTTAAAATGAATGTTGGATTTATATATTGCTGTCAAATGTTTTCGGTCCAGAAACTTACAAATTGATGGGCTTGAAAGTAAAGGAGATGCGAATGGCATCTTAATATTTTAAAATATGTTCTTATTTTGTGTCATTCTAGGTATATTCATAATATATAAACTCAAACTGTTTTATTTTCAAGCGCCATTTGTATCCTTTTACTTTTAAGCCCCTTGACATAGAAGATGGTCATTAGTAAACTGTTATGTCGTTTCCAGAGCTGACTTCTACATCTGTAAATGGGCTACAATCTAATTTCGAGGAAGTTGTTATCAACTTCACATAATGTGAGTTGATGTTATGATAATTTTTTATACTGATTTACTGAGATGAGTGTAGAAGACTCACACGCTACTGATTTACGTTAACATTTCATTATTTGCCACATTATTTATATTAAGAACAAATCTTATTGTTTGGAATTCTGTGGCACTTCTCGTGATGGATGTGAACCCAGAGAACCAATTCCTCTCCTCTATTATGGACAGTTTTCGTTAGCTTCATACTAACTGCACCAATTTATGTTTAATATATTGATATTTGACTGCATTCAGTGCTTACTGATTGTGTGCACGCAAAATTTGTTTAAACCAAGCTGTAATAAAAACCACATGCAATTGAGAATAAATTCATGCTTACACTTAAACCATAGCGTTTGGAGTAAGATATTAACGTGTTTATCCAGTAACACTGAATTAATGTCTTGTGGATTCTGAGTTCTGAATTTTATTCAAGTCGATCCTGGTCATAAACTAGAACTTTGCTTATAGTCTTTTACGTTTCATGCGGCAACTTGAACACAGTTAAGCAACAAAGATGTTACAGACAAAGAGAGGTTATGATTAATTACACTGGCCAACAATGAAAACCTTTTCTCTTAATTTCCGGTGTCCTCACTGTATTTCTGTGTACTGAAGTCGAAAATGATATTTAGAAAGTCACATCAACTAATTTTGTCACAAATTGCATGAATATAGAGTAGGAAGGTAAATATTATATTGTTCTAATACAGCCTTGTAGTTCACAAATCATCAAGGAAATGAAGCATTGTAGTACACAAATGCAGAATGGTGGAAAAGGACTACATTTTGAAGTAGATGATCAACGTGGCCGCCATTTTGAAATCCGCCATATTGGATGGAGGTCAAATTTTAAGTGGCAGGTGGGTCGTGTGACATATCAAACAGCACCAGAATGTTCCCAGAAAATCATACTCGGTATTACATTATTTTGACCTGCCTTTTATGATGTCGGAGTTATCTTTACTGAAAATTTGCAGTACATGTGTTCATTTATCCAGCAGCGTCTTAATTCCAACACCGTAACGCTTAGGTAAAATGTAACACATGGAATGGTTTTCTGGAAACATTCTCGTATTTCTTGATGTGTCACTTGACCCATTGGCCATTTTAAACAATGACCTCTATCCAATATGGCGGATTATAAGAAGGTGGCCAAGTTGATACCAGGGATCGAAATGAAAATTTTCACGAAACGGAACGCTTGGCTTTTGTCAGTATGATGTGTCTTTTATGTACGATTAGGGGCAGTGTTTAAAAAGTTATCTAAATTTTGTTGGCCAATGAAACCACCGGAAAATGCTTGCGGTGGCTATTCTTAAACACTGGTTGCCTCATATTATTTTTATTTACGTTAAATATAAATTCCATGCTTGTTTTACAATAATCATCATCATATTGAGATTAGACAAGAACTAACATGAATTACCATGCAAATAAAAAAGTGAAACAGTTGGTATTCCTATACTTTTCCTATCTTCAAGGTATGGTTTCCAAACCAGAATGTACAAATCAAAACAACTTAAAGCAACGAACTGGTGGCCAAAATTTGCCACCATGTGTGACTTCAAGTGGCTCTGGCTCGCCAATTTTGCATACTTTTTAAACACTGATTAGTGGTTATTCAGTATTACGTTAGCACCGAGGGAGTTCAAGGCTTGTTAATTTTTGCTTTACTAGAGATAGAACATGTGCTTAATTTCGCTTACAAGGGAGGATGGATCTAAAACTAATAAAAATGTGCTGAAATAATACTTAGACGACCCCTTATTACAGCAACGAGACTAGCGAGTGATGAAATAATGTTTTGTATTACGATTAATAACAGTTAAAGTATTTACGTAAACATTAAATGAGAAAATAAATTAGATATGACTCTTCCGACGACCTTTCTAAAATTTACACAGACAGAAATAGTTAATGTCTATCAGGGGGAAAATTTTGAATTAAATGTAGACTTAGGTTCAAAAATTGGCCCATGGATACACTTTATAAGTTCGATATGTAGCACAACATAACAAAATCAAATCTCTATTTGATAGAGATTTAAAATAAATACTCCATGGATTGTGCTTTTTACGTGTACATTATATCAACCCAGTATTGACATATTGTAGATCTTTGTGACATTGAAAAGTTTTCCATGAGTCTCTTTTTTTATTAATTTGAGATTAAATATACTTCATATCAGCTTATGCCATAAGTAATGTCGTATTTTTGCACCGTGAGGAAAAGAACGATAACTTACCTGAATACTACCGTTAGACAGGTAAGTAGTCTCCAACACTACCACCTGTCAACCAGTTGTTGAATTCCCAGCTGTAAGAAGCCACCGGTTTTGGAGGCAAAGAACTGGGTTCGTCGCACGTCATCCTCATTTAGCAGTACTTTTACAGAAAGGTGCTTTTGCAGAATACAAGATCTGGTGAAAACGCCGGACGGGTGTGTTTCTCCCAGCCTCATTCCTCGATCTAATGTTAGCGCGGTCCTTTTTACCGTGGATAAGCACACTCTTGCGATTAACCAGAGCAGGACGTTTAGTCCGTAGGCATTCAAGCTGCTGATAGTAGACATCTGCGTTGATGGTCTGGTTACGTGACAAGAGCACAAAATGGATTATCCCACGGATATCCCACCAAACACTCAACATCACTTTGCAGGGATGGAGATCCTGTTTCAGCACAGTTCCTGCGCCACCCTTTATGTACCCCCTGCCATTTTCGTGTAATGTTATGGTAGAAACCCCATTTTTCATCCCCTGTCTACATTCTGTCCAGAAATGGCTCATGACTGTGATGGGTGAGCAGGGAATTGTAGATGTCAACTCACTCCAGCTTGTGTTGAGGTGTTAACGTATAGGGCACACATTTTCCGAGTTTCGACACGTATCAAAAGTTCTGAAGATGGCGATAAACGGTCGAATGGGTGACATAGAATTCGCTGGCCAGTTCTTCAACAGTTTGCATTGGATTTTCCTCCACCGTTCCTCCCAGGGCATCTTTGTCCACCTGCACAGATCTCCCTTCTCGTGGCTTATCGGTGAAGCTGGTGTCCGTAGACCGAAACCTCTGGAACCACCTCTTGAACTTTCGCGCATCCACAGCACCCTGACCATATACGGCATTGCCGCTGCGCTGGGTAGATGTCCCTGGTGAAATTCATACAGCATGATATGCCGTGTGTGGTTCTCCGACACCGCACTTCCAAAGGGTGGAGTCTACCGTTCTCCTACACACTGTTGCACAATCAAGTGCCCTATATGACTCAGCTATTGCACGTGCCGTCTACTTCACTATTCGCGCCTGAGATGGTGTGATTGCGGCGATCATCGCAAATGCGACATTACTTATGGGATAACCCGGTACTTTGTCTTAACACTTATTTAAAAAAAGAAACTCAATTTGTGCAAGTGAAAGATGTTTCCATAATCACTCATATTGTGAAAATAAGTATGTATCTTTTGGTATTTTACATATGATCAAGTATTGGATCTATTGATTGATTGACTTTAAAATAAATAATCGAGGCAAAGAAGAAAAGACGTCAGAAAAGCACTAAAAAGAGTGAGGAAAGGAAAAGTTCTTGTACTCCACCGACATCTGATCGTTTACTTCACTCCACTCAATTTATCTTATCTTTCCTTAAAATTAAAGGGAAAATGCCCGTCCACTGAAAATAAAATTCGAGAACTTCCATATAAAAATCTTCAAGGAGAAAGAGAGAGATATTGAAAAAGTTACTTGCAGTCTTAGAAAAATTAAAGTTTCGTTGGAGCAGATGAGAGGATAATATCTAGCCATAAAAGAGGAAACTGTAGCCATTGCTGCTAAATGGTAGGTGTAACCAGTACAAATCAAGAAGCAAAATGTTAAAGAAAACACACACATTTTGACGAATCAGCAAAGTAATACAGATTTTCAAGTGGAGAGTACGCCTTCAGTGTTAACGTTTTCTATGCTGTTTCGGGCATACTAAATGGTCAAATTAATTAACGTTTTACACCTCTACAAAACATTGTTCAAAACTTTTCAGTTCGATTCCCTAAAATTCTTTTCGATCTACCAGAAGATGCAATTTTTGAAAAAGCTGTGAATCTTCAATGGTGGTCCTTCTCTGCCTCTGGAAATGATCTCTCTTTGTGATGGGTTTAAAATAAAGTTTTAAATCTGGAAACAGTATTTGAGTTAACATCTATCATCACTGAGTGTGATACTTTAGGTCAAAGCTATCCTGTTGTACTGATTCCCCTAATGTTATTTTTTACTTTGCCAGTAACGAAATTTTATCAGCAGAAAAAGGATGTTCAATCGTAGAAGACAGACTTAGCAAAGGAA
This sequence comes from Lepisma saccharinum, assembly GCA_022664845.1. Classification (NCBI taxonomy): domain Eukaryota; kingdom Metazoa; phylum Arthropoda; class Insecta; order Zygentoma; family Lepismatidae; genus Lepisma; species Lepisma saccharinum. Next base: position 20,321 of record JAGDQP010001488.1, read on the forward strand.
TTCAATAGAACAGGACAGACTGAGCGATTAACTATCAACTATGTAGAAGCCTCAGAATTGGACAGAAATGCACTAATAAAATATTTTGTAGATATGAAAGCAAGGACGAAAGACTTTTAATTATTTTTTAAAGATTTTTTCTGAATATGTTTATTTAACTTTCTCGACCAAAACTTACCTCGATAAACACACTGATGGTTTATGAACTTTTCCATTTCAAAGATTGAGTTGGGAGACCTTAAGCATTCTTCAGGGAGGGGGGTATTTCTAGATCCGGTCCTGCCTATAATCGTTTTAGGTAAAACATCGGCAATTTTCTGTTTTCGGCACTAATGTCCATTGAAATCCATCGAAGGTGGCAGTTTGTCCTCATTTCTGGACCAGGAATAGAATGAGACCTCAACTGAATCGCCATTTGTTAAATAATATGCAGGGCGTAAGTCACATATTTTCGAAATTTGTTTCTTTGCTGAAATGGATTCTTTGAGGATAGACGCACCTATCTATGATAAAAGAACGCACATGTGTACCCCGTATGCAGAATTTACACAGCCTTAAAAATTGCGTTATATGTTAAAAGGTCGTAAGTCCAGGATATCAGTCCTTTTAACAAACAACACAAAGAAGTGCCAATTAGCTATGTTGCTCACACTGCTATAATTAAAAAAAAAACACTTAAATTCAGTGTTATGGAAGTGGGTCAGGACTTCGTACCTATTTATAACTTCCAAGATTGGTGACAGAAGTATTATAAGAAAAAACCCGTGTCCATGCAAAATGAAAATGTGGATAGACATAAGAAAGTGAATTTTTCTATCACTAATTTGTATCACTTCATTTATGAAGAAAAGCATCCAGGAGTTGTTACTGCGTTGCCATTCATCAATGGACTTACGAATCACACCTTCGTCTTGCGTTCTCATGTGGAACTCCCTAATGTAATAGCCTATCCGGAGGCGAAGTAACTCTCAAAAAACGAAAGATTGCTCATATCATGAAGACACTTCCGTACATTGATGAAACTTGTAAGGAATTTTATGCACAGTTTGAACATTGGCACCAAGAATGATGGGATATACTGTAACAACAACAACAAACTTAACCTGAAAATAATTTGTGGTGAAAATGTTATCCAAATATTCTTAATCTTTTAGAAATTCGTATTAGCTGAATTTAATCACGTGTAATATGCTTTATATAAAAAAATACCGACCTTTCAGAAATAAATACTTCATTTTTTCACTAAATAACTAAAAATATTTTCCTTCTCAAAACAGTTATTTGTTAAAAGAGCGCATGTCTAGGACTTTAAATTGCTTCCACAGCATTTAATTTAATTTAATTTTAAAAGGGATACTTCAGTAATGGAAGATGGGAAAACCTAAATTCCCGAGTAACGTAAAAAACAGTGATTTTGATAGGTTAAAGGGAAAACAGTTTTTTGTGCCTCCTGTAAAATTTACATTATTGGACTAACATTATTTACATTATTAACAAATAGCGATCCAACTATCTTTACATATGTTGTAGAGCTTACTAGGTTACTTGGAAAGAGCCTGTAATTGTTGCCGCAAGGTATCGCGAAGGAGGCCAAAAATTACGTTAAGAAACGATAACTATTTTCGAAATCTATTTTTTTTTCGTCAATGTTTACGTTTGAAATCGTTTCCCCTTGGAACAAATGTTCTGGCTGTATATTTATTTCATATAGTAAAATGATTGTATTCGACAATGTAAAATTGTTTGTAACGTAATTTCTCCAATACGTATTTACATGTATCAATCGTGTGGTACTTGGCATACGGAAGATACGTAACTCAACGGGGCCAGACGTTACGGTATTTCCTACAAGAACACTTCCTAGAGTCGAGACCACCACGATATCAACTATACGATGAATCTGATATCCTCTTATTCGATATCCAATCTCTTTTTGGTATTATTTGAAATCACTATTGCACGCTTTATTATCCAAACTAACCATGGCCAAGATTAATAAATATGATATTCCATCGGGGTAATAACTATACTTTAACCCACATGCTACGCGATAGTTGACCGTTTAGAATATAATAGACAAACGACCAACAATCATTTATAGACTTGTTCATTAATCTCGCATTTAGTTCTGACATGTGTACCCTAACACAGATTTTTAAATAATCTAACATGTTGTTTTACTTGACAAACTATAAAGATATTCACGTCTTTTAACATCAAACATGTAGTTTATTACAAATATTATCTCCATTGTATGTTCACACTTCCACAAGCTATTCTGTATGTTACTAGTTCAATTCCTTCTATACTACCATGCTAATATTTATACACTAATCTGCTGCCAATTTCTTGGTTTGACACGATTTGCAGATTTTTCTACTTCATAGAACACTTAACATAGACCTAACAATATAGATGGATCTATTTTATTATTATCCATAAACTATAGTTGAATACTAATTATTCTTGTTTTGTACAACATTGTTCTAACTAAGCTAACAATCCACTCTCACTCCGAAATGAATTGCTACTTTTTAATCTATTCAATCAATACCTAACCTTCTGGACATAAATATTTAAAACATTAACCTCACTTCACTTAATTTACCATACTTACATTCATCATAACACAAGATATATATGAATTTACTTTCACTTTGATTCAATTACAAATATGCTCACGCAATTTCCTTTCACTCGTTCACTTACTCTCCAAATATTTTATTATTAAACAAGAAATACAATATAACTTAACCTATGTCATAATTATAATACAATCAAATCCTTAGAATCAATTTGTCAATTAAATTATGAAATGTTTACATTTCTACATTAATATTTGTTATCATTTAATATTTTATGTTAAATTGAAAGCCGTAATCAAGTAATATCCTTCGCATGGAAAATGTTTTTGTTGTTCTTGTCTTACTCGATCTGATCTGCGTTTAATAGGTAATTTGGCCGTATTAAGTGCTATCTCTTGGTTATTTATCCACCATTGTTCTACTCTGTTATCAGCTAGAATTTGATATTTAAAACCCTTGAAGTGATGTTTGACTTTATACAAACGAACTTGTCGTTTTTTTCCCTCAGTCTCTATTTCCACAATTCTGAAACCAATCGTTTTGATCACTTTACCTTGTATATACTTTGGTAGTTGATTTGGTATGTTTTTGACATAAATCCATGTTCCCACTACCGGTAATTGAGGGTTTGATTCTAAAAACTTACTTTGTTTAATATTATCCGAATTCCTTATTTTTTGTTCCATATTGAATTGAATTGAATTTTTATTTATGGTCTTTAGACATCTAAGGTTCAGGTTGGGATGCGAATTTCACATATGTGAATGGAAATCGAGAGCAGGGGCGGAGGCATGTTCAACAACCAATCAAAATCTTTAAAACATCCTTTATTCCGCTGCTCAGTGTTTACAGCATTGGCTGCTGTAAACAAAATTGTAAAGAATATGGATACCAGCATTGAAACTTACATACCGTGTACTTATATGCAGAAAATATTGAGTTATATATGCAGTGAGAGCAATTATGAATGCCTTTTGAGAGCATACAAATCAAGTAGATATAAGGGTACTGTAAAGCACACAAAATTTAAAATAAATGAGGATGAGGCGAAGATGTATGAGCCATTATTTTTATCGATTCGTGTGGCACTCAATGAGAAGAACACAATGATACCAACATCTTTTTAAAAAAATCAAGTGCAACATAAACAATTTTGGATGTAAAGATGCGAAAATAATAGATTGGTTAGGTTACTTTTTTAACTACTTGATGTTCTTGTTGATAATATTGTCAAAATGATAATAAAATGAATCCTCTTGAAACACAAATTATTAATCTGCCACACGAGTATGCTATTGAGTATTTGTTCATTTTCACTCCTCACAGAAGGATGTTTGAAAGGGTAGGCTAGGCTACTTTAGATTACATAACACTACGCCATGTTACCCTTGCACTTTGTTGCATTGACTAGATTAGGATCTATTTATGTTAGATTAGGCTACGTTCTTGTGTTTGTTTGCAAAGGTTTTTAAGTTTCTTTACGGAAGTTTTAAAACCTATTTCCTCAAGTTAAATTTTGTATGCAAAATCTATACGCTACTTACCAACTTATGCTACTTACTCTAATATGCCGATTAGGTTTTGTTCATCTAGTTTGTGTTAGGTCACGTGATATTAATGCTGTTCCAACTAGTGATATAGATGAATTATTTGATAATATTGAATATTCGAAAATAATTTTGTATGTGGAATGTTTTAATTATAAACGAGCTTAGATATTATTTCCAAAATGTATGTGCTTATGCGAAATTTTCAAAGAACTTTATGTAATCGTTTGCAATGTAAATATTAAACGACTAAGCTGTTCATTTCAGCCTTGTATGTAAAAGATCGTTGTTGGTATGTAAACACAGTTTACAATAAAGAGGTTTTCTCTTTATTTGTTCGTATTTCTTTTACCTCGTTTTTGCAGCTTCGGGAGATTGTCTTCGGAGTGAACACTCCGGGAGGGCATTCTTTTCTCTTAAGCTTCGTCCTACCCTCTGTGCTTTGGCCAGGATCCATATGAAAGCGGGCATCTTAGGAGTAGTTTCCTTTCCTCCAAGATTTCGAAAGACAAGTACCCACATACTTGAGATACGTGAAGGCGGCTCAGCTTAAGCTTGACGGTCATTCTGCTAGCCGACGATTTTATAGCTTCAGACCGCACCGCAACAATGTCTATCTCTGTATATAGTTACATGTTAACTTAGAGTTGAATTGCATTATGCTAATGAATGATCTTTAAAGTCAAGTAATATTTGATTCGTAAAACCCGAAGTTACGAGTATAGAATGCATATTTAGGACCACCACTCTATTCTTTACATGAAGTAGGTCTAGTTCGAATTTTAATTTCATTTGTAATGCTTTTAGGCAACTTTGGCTCAGGCTGGATGGATGTTGATTAGTTGAATAAAGAAAGTGAGAGGAAACGGGGCAATCCCGAGAAAACCCACACACACGGCGTTTGTCCACCACAAAGCCCACATGGCACGAACAGGGTTTGAACTGACGACCCCAAGCGCCATAGGTGAGCGCTCTACTATTGACCCACAGCGGTCCAGGCCTAGTTCGAGTTTTGAACAATGTTTGAAATTTAGTGCAAAGGCCAAGTGGCAATCAATCAGATGTTTTCTGTAAATTAATATGAAAATTATGACTCTCAAACACTTCTGTTCAAATATTTTGTACAAGTGATGCAAGCCATGTATGTTTTCCTCTGTTTGAATGTCGTATGAATAACTTCCAATTTTACAGAAAAGTGCATCTTAATCATTATCGGGAGTTTAACCAATCTCCAGAATTAGGTTTAAACGAACATATTCTTTATCTACAAACTGCTAATAAGTTTGTCGGTGCCCTTGCACACTATATTACTACTTGACCATTTTGTCAGTTGACCACATTCTTATCTTCTTACGCCTTTGAAACGATTGTTGAATTTATTTTCTTCAAGCGAAAATTGAGTGATCTTGGTGTAGCTTTTCCAACAGTGATGGCTCTTTGTTGGGGAGCGAATCGACTGCTTTGAAATAAATGCGGTTACGGTGTGAAAAGCGAAAGAATGTCAGATCTTAGCAATAATCAGTTTCAGCGGTTAGATATGTTTATACTCTTTCACAATGTTTTGATACAGGACATTATCTTCCATAGTAATTGAAATAGGTAATTTCTCCATGGAATCTAGCTTAATTGAATCTTCATGTAGATAATCCTATATATTAACTAAGTACAGTACTTCTGTTAAATTGCGTTAAATGTGGTTCCTCTCCTCGTTATGGATGTGTTGAATGCAGAATGTGATATGAAATCAAGGGACAAGATAAACTTTAAACTTTATTTTTTATATGGGCTTTGGACAAGACAAACTTTGGACTTCGGCCCTTCACGATTCGCCTTTAGCTGTTAAGTGTTAAAATCCACACCCATGCCCCTGTCGGGACTCGAACCCGGGACCTTCGAGCCGATGGCCTACCGCCGCAGACCGCTCGGTCACCCGGCCGGCTCAAGGGACAAGAGTAAAAGAGGATAAAGCCAAGAGGCATCTTGCACTCACATCTCTCTTTGGTTTGTATCACATTCTGCATTTTACGTATCCGAAATAAGGAAAGAAACAACATTTTAAATGCATATAACATTATAAAAAGAAGTTGCAAATATAGAGAATTACTGTGATATGATAAGTTAAGTTACAGCCACTTTGTGAACTACATGCAGAAGTTGTAATGGCAATTGTTTTACAAACTACATCTATATGAGTTTTCTTACTATATAGGTCTACTGACAAATTACTTTGCAATTATATCCTCACTCAGATTATAGATTTCTAGTTGTACTAATTAATTTTGCTTTGATAATTTACTATTTATTTAGTACAATATATCTTCGTATTCTAGAACAATCTAAAAATTAAAATCACCTACTAAAGCTTGATTTAGACTCGAGATTAATTTACTTCTCAGCTTTTATACTATTCTACAAAGATGTAAAATATTTTATACACTTTTGGTACATAACTGGCAGTAACATCTGCCGTTTGTGAACAGCAGCTGCCATCACAATTCCTTCATGGCAATGTATATTCGTAAATTTAACACTAACAATAATTATCATTACTTGTTTTCCTCTTGCATTAGTTTCCAAATGTAGTCATTCTAGTCAGTACAGATCCTTCAATTAGCGCGGTGATCCATCTTAAGTGTTAAGCGATCAGGAAGTGGTCAAATAGAACTGTAGTTATATTTAAACCTCCTAACTTATCTGAAACAAGATTATTTTGAAATAAGAATTGAAGCTTTCCTGGCGGCGAATATTATATAGATGTTCTCGGGATATCAGCCAGGTGAAGTCCGACGATAGAGCCGACGTTTCAAGAACAGACATTGTTCTCATCTTCAGGGCAAGTGTGCTGAGACCAGTTCAGGTGTACTATATATAGTAACGATAGGGGGCGGAGCTTAAGAATCCGTTTCTCTGATTGGTTGGCCTATAGCTTGACGCTGATTGTTCGTTTTCATGTATGCTTTCTTTATGACTGGTGTCCAAGTCTGACTAAGTTGAAATCCTGTATCTCTGTTGACATTATTAGGTTCCTGTAGTATGGCAAGTGATTCTTTTATGATCCTATCCCAGTAATTGGAGCTCTTTGAGATAATTTTAGTGTCAGAAAATAAAATTCTATGTCCTTCTGTTATGCTGTGTTCTGCCAGGCCTGATTTCTCCGGATAAAATAGCTTTATGTATCTTTCATGTTCCTTGCATCGATGTTCTACTGTTCGTCCTGTTTGTCCTATGTATGTTTTTCCACATTCACAAGGAATGCAGTATACTCCTGGTGTCTTAAGACCCAAGTCGTCTTTAACTGGACGAAGTAAGTTTCTGATTTTTGACGGCGGTCTGTGAATGGTTTTGATGTTGTGCCTCCTCAGGATTCTTGCAAGCTTTCCAGAAAGTTTACCAGTGTAGGGCAGGACT